>CM076572.1:194006422-194295969 GCA_034641835.2 Pinus albicaulis
TAAAAAATTTTCAGTCATCTCTAAACACTGATTCACCCCCCCCCACCCCCCCCTCCCCCTCTCAGTATTTTTCCCAACATTAAGGACATCTCCTCCATTGCTTTTACTAGTTGACTGATTTCATCTGTAGGTGACAAAAATGTTGTAGAAGATTCAGTTACTGAATTTTTTGAAGATGTCACTGGCACTACAGTGGCTAGTGGCTCTTTAGTTGCCAATTTTTCTCCTAAAGTTGATGGCACTGCTACTGTAATGACTGGGATGACAGTGGGGATGACTGGTTCCTTAAATATCTTCTTTTCTTGGACAACTTGGTCCATTTGCACTTCCATTTCTTTGATTTGAGCTGTGAGTTGAAGTATCAAACTCATCATTTCATATTTATCCTTTTGATCCTGTAAAACTTCCTTTTTTTGAGGACGTTCACTGTAATATCCCAAAAGGGAGAATGCAGCAATACTTCACACAATATAAGAACTTACAGCAAGATAAACAATAAATCTAAGTACAAATCAGAATATGCAGAAAGAGCTGAGCCATTTTATTATATTGGAGATGAATCAGTTACACAAGTACAAGATATAGGTAGATCTACCAAAAAATATGAGCAAGGATCACCCTGAGAACATGTGTGAAGCAGGTACAACGTAACTGTTGAGGCTCTGCAGCAAATACTGCGTTGTCTCTTCAACATAATATAAACATGGAGTTGCAAGCTGAAAAGAGAAATGCATATCTTCTCAAAACTAGAGCTCTGATGATGCTAAGATTTAAGATTTGGCCAATGTGATGGATTCCCAAGATAACCCAAAAAGGATTTTCCAGATCTGCAACTTTGGAAAATCACCTCCCTAGGATTTGATCCTTGATCTACTGGGAAATACAAATATGAAGCTAGATCTGAAGAATAGATGGTTGAAATATGTGCTCAGATCAGATCTATGATTGAAGGGTTTATCCCTTCCTCAGATCTATGAGCTAGAAGCTCTAGATCTAGCTTCTTAATCCTCCAAAGGATGATTGTAGATGCTGCAACACAACTGCCTATGAAAACTGCGCTGTGAGGGAAAGAGAGGCCTTTTTCTAGCTGAAATATGCTACAATAAACTCCAAGATGATGGTGATACTGATGGAAATGTGGAGGAATGATCCTCCAATGGAATTCTAGCTGAAGTACTAGCAACTTCCTTCCTCCTTTCAGATCTGCAATATAGACAGTGTTATTCTTAGAGAGAATACTGCTGCTAGGAGGTCAATAACATTTGGCATGATGTCACATCTGCAATGTGGCTCTGGGAGTGATGAAATATAAGCCTAAGTGATGGGAATAATCCCTCACCTTATTACCCAGTTGAATTACTGAAGACAACTTCCACCTTCCAAATTGATCTTCAGAAAACTGCAGTTTTCTGATTATGAATGTTTTGCAGAAAGTAGAAAAAGGAAATGGCACTTAAAGCCTGATGTATAATGAATTAAAAACCTCTCCCTTAAATATCACTCATAGAAAGAGGAGGGATTCCCGCCTAGGAACACCTTGTGAAAAACAACACCTGCAATCTCTGCTAAACAGCCCAAGAATGCAATGGAATGTCACTTGACAATTCCAGATCTAAAAGATCATACATCCAATAATCCAAGATGCCTTTCACCTTTTCCTTCATCTCATTTATAATGATTGAGCCATCCCAAGCCTTGGACCTAATCTCAACTGCGCTATCTCATGTGGACAAGATCCTCCAAGTGGAACAACACTGTTTGACCAAATCAACCAAACAGTCTAGGTGCAATGTACACCTCCTCCATCATGTGTTCTTCATTTGCACATGATCCTCCACCACTTGATCATTAATGCTCAATGACCCTTTGTTTGACATCTTCAAGATCTTAGTTGACTAAATCAACCCTCCATGATCTCTCTCATTAAATGAGACATGATCTCCAATCTCATTCACATTAGTAGTTTCTCAACTACCTCTTTTTGCAGATCTAGTCTAGATTAATCCACATTCACACACACAAAGTGGATATTTATTCATATTGAGGATTGTGGGTCCCTCCACCCTTTTATTTACTTAATTCATTAATAAAATCAAGGACTCTAATATTCCAAATGTAATGTGAAAATTTGGGAATATTACATTCACCTTGATGAAGCTTGAGCTGTTTCCTCAAGGTAGCTATGTCCTCATTTTTCTTTTTAACCAATGCTTCAGCTGCTTTAATGTTTGTAGGATCATATCCTACCTACAATACTAACTCTTCTAAGGCCTTTATCCTTAGATCCTTTGCATATAATGAAGCTTTATACATCTTCATTTGGTCCTACATATTAAAAATTGTATTTTGAAGCCTATGAGCACTCATATATTTTGTGATCACTGTGGAATAGAGCATCTCTGATGTTTGCTTGTGAAATTCAATCCGATCCAAATCATGGATTTTATCTATGGCTACTTCCATATCAACTTTTTTATAGTCAACCACTGTCTTTGGCACTGGTACAGTGGGCCATAAAACTGATATAATCAATTTTTGAGTTGAATAATCAAACGCTGATAGGAATCTGTTTTGATTACATGGCTTCTTCTTCAAAAACTGAGAATATATTTCAGTTTTGATTTCCTCATTTTTCATTTTGATTTTCTTTTATTTTTCCTTGATATCCAAATCTTTCTCCTCAGCTGAATGTGAGGAAGAAGCCTCCATACTTTGTTGCCTTTCCATTATCTATGCATCTTCATTGTTCAATTGTTCTTGATTCTGATCTGGCTCACTGATGATTACAGTGGCTATATTGGTCTCTGTCTGTGCAGTGTTGGTTTTCAAGGTCTCTATCTCTTCAACATCTATAGTTACCTTACCTTTAGTTGTTGTATCTAGTTTTGGCCTCTTATTGTAAATTATTTTAAACTTTGTCTCTGTTGTAGTCTCTACAGTATAAGCTCCTTCTTCTCTGATTCTCTTAGTGGATGTCTCTCGCTGTTTGGCAACTTCCAAAGGGTGACTAGTATTCCTTTGGTTTACTGCCTCTGTTAAAGTATTCTCAACCCACTCAATTTTATTAGCAAACTTCTCTGGCTTTGACTCATGGATAAAGGGTGTCAATTTACATTTTACCCTTAGTTTACTTAAGATCCCTTGTGGATCATAATTCAATGGGAATATTTTTTCTAATTTATATTCAAGTAGTTGACCTGCTGCTTCCTTTTCTGCATCTATTTGATTATATATGAAAGGTCCAATTTGATTTTTGAGTTTGAATTGGGTATTTTTCTTGGCTGCCATAAAATTAATTGAATCTGAATTTAGGATTTTCCTAATGTATTCTAAGGCAAATATCCTCATGGATGGATTCTTTGGTAACTTGTAAGGCAACAAGTTAGAACCAAAAACTCTAATTTCAGTGAATTTCTCATACAAATACCAATCACCTACTTTACTTTGCTCTGATAACTACAATATTCTCTTCATTTCCTCACTGATTCTAGGCTGCTCTGTTTTTGTCAAGATGGTGGTCAATGGATGTACAAACAACTCTGCAAACCCTGAATAACTGAATTTTGTGCCTTCTTTTCTAAGTATAGATATCCAGAAGACAACTGATAGAGTTTTTCCTTCTATATCCAACTTTTGAAGTGAAATTGGAAAACTCTCTGATTGGAAGAATAGAAACAAGTGGAAAAGATAAGAGGTATATCTAAATACTCCTTCCAGCTGTAAATTAGTCAATTGATAGTGAATGCTATCAACTATAAAACCAACATATTCAAATAAAACTGAAGGTGGTTGTCCTGGAGAAAAGGTGGACAAAAATCCTAGGATAGACTCATCAGTATGCTCATTAGCGAAATACCCAAGTATGAAGGAAAGCATGGAGATTGCATGCCTTGAACCTTCAGGAAACTTAGTAGTTGAATATGGAGGGTTTAACTTTGGAATTTCAACATGCAGAGGCATGAAAGTCTAGAAAATCATAAACCTTTTAGGAAAGTCTAAGTTAATGTATAACTTAGTGAGGGCTTCAATAGATAATGGGACTGCTTGGGGGTCTGGTTGAAGCTGCAACATTTGGTTTATAGACTCTGCAATAATGGTAAATAGGACCTCTTTATTTGCATTGAAAATAGCTCTTTGTTCAGGAATGTAATACTGGTGACACAATTTGATAATTTCTTGACAAGGGTGAGTCAGGGGGACTACATATTTGGGCAAATTGGATTCCCAAATATGAACATCTTCTTGATCATCTAGGGATTTTTCAAAACACCAATTGTGGATATCTAATAAATTGAACTCAACTATAGGATCAACTATTTTGTAGTCAATATCAGCTAAGGGAATATGCTCAATATCAACAACTGGGGGTTGTAATGGGTTGACTACAATTGCAGTATTTGGAGTCATGGCAGGAGTAGCTTTAGGAGTCTTGGAACCTTCAGATTTGTTTCCACTCTATTTTTTAGGCATCTTTATTGACTTTTGCAAGTTTAAACTATTTGAAGAGGAAATTTTTATTATAACAGAGGCTTGATTAGGCAATTTCAACAAAATAGAATGTCTTTTTTGATTTTATACTCAATTAGATCTCTCAAATTAAGTTCTAAGGCTGAAAACTAGTCTAAAACAAAAAATAGGGGTTTTCTGAGTCTTTTGATTGCAATTTAGGCTAAAACTTTGATGAAAAAGGTTTTTCAGAAGATATAGGGCACTTGCAGAGGGTTTATGGCCTTTTAAAGCTTGAAATTGATCAATAACTATGAAAAACTGATAAATTTGTTTGAAAATGGTGCACAACAAACAACTAGGGTTCCTGGGAAAATTTTGCTAGGGTTTTGCCTATTTCTAGGACTTTTGGGAAATTGAATTTAATCAATTTATTAATCTTTAGGACACTTTTCTTTCTTTTTTTAAAAGGTTTTTGAATTTGACTACAAGTTAAATTCTTAGAAAAATACCTGGCTTGCTGTAGGTATTTGTTTTTCGGAGAGGTTTCTGAGGTTTCTTGTTGAATTGATAGCTTCAGTGGTTGAACTGGAGCGATATAGTTCCTCATCAGTCTTTTACAGGTCTCTTGGGCAAAGGTTTGCAAGATTTAGGTGTAAAGATGGCAGAAAATGGCTATCGGGGGCTCTTTGCAGGTTTACACAATCGAGGAAGGCAGAAACAATGGTTTAAACGCGACAGATAGGTAAAATAATGAAAAACGCATATACAAAGGTTTTAATAAACATTTGATCGTATTAAAATTTTGTCATTAAATGCAAGTTGCGTTAGGCGGGAAGCGGTTTTGGAATTTCAAAGGAGTAAAAAAACCAGCAGTTTATCACGTGGATTTTGAGTGGTAAGTGGTTTTAATGAAAACCCGCGCGATCCAATCATAAGAAGCCACATGGAAGGGAGGGGTCAACGCAAAACTGCCTATTTCACGTGGGTTTTTCATTGGAGCAGTCGCGCATGTTATTTACGCGATATCAATCGTCGACCGCTGGATTTGTGATGTTAATGCGAATGGTGAGGATTTTTTCGGGAGGTGCATGGAGTGGAAAGGTGGGACCGGGTTTAGTATGGGCGATAATGGTTTACTTTTTATAAAATAAATGTTTTAAAACATGTTTAAACCATAGCGGCGGGGATAAAATGTATTTTACAAAAGCACTTTTAAACAAGGTTTTTTTAAGCCTTATATATATATATATATATATATATATATATATATATATATATATATATATATATATATATATATATATGGCAGGGTTATATATACATTAACCCCGTCATATATATATATATATATATATATGGCAGGGTTAATGTCTTTATTTAAAAAATTTGTTAAATGTTTTTAATAAAACATAAGCGGGCGGGTTTATACATTGTTTTTATATAGTTTTCAACCATTTTTGATAGTTTAAAATCTATAGGGAGGGATATTTGAATAACGATAATATTTTAGACCAAAGGGCTTTATATTTTGGGTTTTTCATTTACACACATGGGATAATATACTTTGGTCAAAAGCTTAAAATAGTGGGTTTTTGGGGTATTATTGAATATAAGGGAATTAATAATTAGGAAAGGGTATTTCTTAGGGATTTAATAAAATATGTTAAAAGTTAATATGAGAGGGGAGTGAAATGTAAAACAAAATACATATAATCTTTAAGTATAGTATAAATTTAAGCATTGCTCATTTTCATATTTCTTTCACTAATACTTAGGGTAAATGTAACTTTGTGGGTTTTTATGAATGCTTATGAAGGGATAGAGTTAATTATATGGGGATTACAACTTTACTAGGCAAGAATGTGTGCTTACTTATGAAAATGGGGTTTTAATACATGAATGAAGGGTAAATGATAAAAAATGACGATTTAACATAAGAAGTCAATATTTTTAACTAACCAGTCATAGAGCCTTGGGTCCGGTCCCAAAAAAAGTCAGAGAAATGCTCTGAGCCTGTTTGAATGATAAATTAGAATATTGAACACTTATGGGGGAGGGGAAATTAGTGATTTTTCTTGATGATGTATTATTTACATGATTGATCCACTGCTTTCTACCTACCCAACTTCCATTTCTAACATTTTTTCTTCATTTTGCAAGTGTATTTTAGCTTGCAACCTTAAAAGAATTTCTTTCAAAGCATAAAACTAATCTAAATCTACCTTATTTCATCTGAGGGCTCAGATTAAACTGTTGAGCTCCTCATTATTCTCTACCTATCTACGGATTTCTCAAGTTTAAAATGTTTGACAAATCTTTATTCTCTATCTAGAACATGAAATTGAAAGCATGAAAAGCTAAGATTAAACTTTTAAGTAGTCATGGATTATGGCATTTATTGACACTCTGCACATAATCAGTATTCTTGTAGTAAAATGTAAAAGTAGTGGCATTTGAATTTGCTCACTTTCAGGTTTTATTTCTCTTTTTCTTTTGGGGTTTATATTTTTCTAAGTCCTTTGATATTTATTTTAGGACATTTTACCCTCTTTTTTTATTTTTTATTATTTTTCAATTTTTTCAAAATATGAGAAAACAACTTGCAGAAAGCAAGGTATGTACATATTTACAAGACTTATCAAAGTCAATTCAAAATTTTATGAACCCTATTATTATAGGACCCTAACAATGGCTCCACATGGGGATGACATTTCTTGGTGAAATATCACGAACTCTGAGACTTAGTAGCCTTTGAAATTTGACTGTGACGACCCTCGAAATGTCTTCTGATATCTGCAACTTATTCATATTTATGATATTTACTTTTCAAAGCTTAGGGCCTTCTCTTCAGGCTTCAACTTTGCTAAGGAAACATCCAATCCAATCTAAACTTTGCAATGTATATGTACAATGATCAAAGTGAATAAAAACTAACTATTGGTTAACTCAGGTGAGTAGTAGTGCTTCAGAATTCTTCCATTAATTGGTCCTTCTTACAGATCTGTTCCATCCAATTCTTTGAGAAAGAAAGCATTATTACCTCTATATCCATAAATTAAATAAGGTCATTTCCATAGAAAATCAAATTTTCCATGTTTTCCTTTGTGTTCTCTTATGGAATCCCATTTTAACACTTTATCTCCTATGTAAAAATCATCCTCTTTAGTCTTTTTATCATAGATTTTCTTGATCTTATCCTTAATGACTTGAGATTTGACATAAACTTCTTCCCTTGTTTATTGCAAGTGAATAGTTTGATTTATCCTTCTTTGGATGTCATTAGTTTCAACTTGTAATTCTTGGATCATTTTCATCACTGGTACACCTAGGGAGGAAGGAAAAACATCATCCATTCCATAAAATAGTTGGTAAGGTGAAGTACCAATGGATTTCTTAGTAGTAACTCTATCTGCCCATAAGGCATTGACTAACTTTTTATGCCAAGTCTTTTTATTGTCTTCAAGTAATTTTTTAATGATATTTACTAGCCTTTTGTTTGAGGATTCAACTAGGCCATTACCTTGGGGATAATATGCAGTAGAGTGGCCTAGGGTAATATGGTATTTGTGGTCAAAGTCAATCATTTTCTTAGATTTGAATGCTGCTGCATTATCAGTAATTATCTTTTGAGGGCACCCAAATCTTGAAAGGATGTTGTTTTCTATGAAGTAAATAATGATAGCGTTAGTGGATTTTCTGAAAGGTATGGATTCAATCCACTTGGTAAAATAATCAGTGGCTGTCAAAATCCACTTATGTTGGCCTGAAGAGGGAGGGTGAATTTCACCAATGAAGTCTAAACCTCATTGTTGAAATGGCACTTCAGTTGAAATAGGATTTAAAGGGAGGGGTAATAATTTCTTCTTACCCTCAAAAATTTGGCACTTATGACATGAAGTAACATATTTTTTGACATCAGAAAACAAGGTAGGCCAGTAAAAACCAGCTCTCAGTATCTTGTCAGCATTAGTTTTCTAGTATAAATGTCCTCCACAGTCACCTGCATGAAATTCTTCAAGTATTTTGTCAGCTTCTTCCTTTAGTAAACAATTTAGTAAAATCCCACTATGATCTCTACAAAAAAGTACATTATCTAAGATACAAAATCTTATTGCTTTAAGTTTTAAAAATCTAGCTTTGGTTCTTGACAATCAAGGAGGAGATTGTAAGTTTTGGAGTACAAATATAATATCTGTATACCAAGGGGAGTGTGAAAAGGCTTCATTGATCGATGGAGTCACCATCTCTTCCTGATCATCAACTTGAGCAATAAAATTTATATCTAGGCAATTACAATTGGATTCAGCCATAAGTCTGGCTAATCCTTGACCTTTAATGAGCTTGGTGGGTTTTATCTCTATGTCATATTCCAAGATAGTGGCAATCCACTTACCTCTTCTTCCATCAGGACCATCCTGAGTAAGAATGTCTTTAACTACAGAATTTGGGACATAGGCAATAATGTGTGAGTAGAGAATATAAACTCTGAAGTCTTTAATGGCCTTAACCAAGGATAGGGCTTGTTTCTACATAATGTTGTACTTCAAAGGGGCATCTCTAAGGGCCTTACTGAAAAAAGCTATGGGTTTTTCAAATCCTTGTCAGTTTTTTGCAGTAAAACTGCAGCAATGGTGTGTTATGAAGAAAATGAAAAAATCATGAAATCTTTCTTGAAATCAAGACTTATTAGGACTAGAGTTTTAGTTAAGGCTTGTTTGATAGAGTCAAATTATTGTTTAGCCTCAACAGTCCATCTAAGAATTGAATCTTTTTTGAGCATGTCATTCAATTCTCTAATTATCTCAGCTAAATTAGATATGAATCTTCTTAAAAAAATATCTTACCTAAAAAAGCTTGTAATTATTTTATGTTTCTTGGTGGGTTGATGTTCATAATTGCTTCTATTCTAGCAGGATCTATCCTAATTCCTTCTTTTCAGATTATATGTCCAAGTAACTTACCTTCTTCTAATCCAAATAGACTCTTCTTAGGATTTAAAGAGATGCCATATTTCCTACACTTAATAAAAACTTGTCTCAAATGATCCAAGTGTTCATTATCTGTTTTGGAAAACACAGTAATGTCATCTAAGTAAATAAATAAGAACTCATGTATTTCCTTTGCAAATGCTATGTCCATAGCTCTTTGAAAGGTTTCTCCTGTATTCATTAGACGAAAGGGCATTTTTACATACATAAAAGTGCCCCAAGGAGTAGTAAATGTTGTTTTAGCTTGGTCTTCTTCTTGAAATAGGATCTGGTTATATCCTGAAAAACCATCTAACAATGAAATCCTTGAAGAACCTACTACCCTTTGTAATATGTGGTCCATTTTATGTAAGGGGTAATTATCCTTTAAGGATACTTTGTTAAGATTTCTAAAGTCTACACACAATCTAATTTCTCCTGTTTTCTTTCTTGTAGGAACTAGGTTTGAAACCCAATCAAAATATCTGATTGGTGCAATGATCTGGGCATCATACATTCTTTTAACTTCTTTTTCAATCAAAGGTAATAGCACAGGGTTAATCCTTCTCAAATTTTGTTTGAATGGCTTTTGATCTTCTTATATTGGAATTTTATGTTGGATTATGTTTGTATCATAAGATTTTAAATCTTCATAACTCCAAGCAAACACATCTTGATATTCCTTTAAAATCTCAATATATTTATCCTTTTCTTGTTGAGGTAAAATTTTGGACAATTTAATTATCTTTGGTTTTGATTCTATACCAATGTTACATTCTTCTATGTCAGATCTTACTGGCTCCATTTTTGGTTTTCTAGCTACATCATTAGAGTCAAAAATATCCTCTAAGGGAGTTAAACTTTTAGGTAAAAAATTATCCTTAAGATTCACTATATCTGATTCATCTTCTATAATTTCTTCAATCTCTACTTTCTCTAAGCTATCTATGTCAACTTGACTAAATCTAGTGGGGTTGTCAAACTTTATTTTATTTACATCTAAGTCATTTAAATCTATTTCACAATCCAAATCATAACTTATTGTACAATCTATATCTATAATACAATTCTGAAATTCTCCTTCATTGTTCATAAACTTGTAAATCTGTTCATCCTGAGAAAAAATATGCCAATACTTAAGATTATCTGGAATTATTGGCCTATGTTTGACTTCAGCAGTATATATGTGATGAGGTTGAAATGGTAAATTGCATGTACTAGAAAAATTTGCAAGACAATGAGCTTGTATATTTTATTTTCTAGGTATAACAAAAAACTTACATTCCAATAAATCATCAGTTAAATCTATGACAGTGTCTCTATATCTTCTCAGTCTAGGATTGTAAATAGAATAAACTCCATTTACTTGTTTTATGATCAAATCTGAATCTCCCATGATTAAAATTCTTTTTCCTCCCGAGTTTCTAATTATTTGGAGTCCTAGGATAAGGGCTTCATACTCTGCCATATTGTTTGTACATTTGAAATTCAGCCTAAAAGCATGACCTCAAAAATGATTGTTCTCCATATTTGTTATCCAGACTCCTGCTCCTGCTCCTAAATTATTCATTGAACCATCAAAGTCTAAATTCCATTGAGATTCATGAAAAATTTTATCATTGTTTGGTTCTCTCTTTTTATCTACTAGTTCAGTTTGGATTTCATTTGTTACAGAGTTACAAAGGATGAAAGAATCAAGGTCAGTTGGTGTAGAGTAAATTGGGTAGTTTATAGATATTTCAGCACTACTGACCATGTATTTCATTAACGTTTCTCTATATAAATTTTTAGGTTGGACAAACACCGAGATAGTAGCATAAGACATGTCCAATTGTAGAGATCCCTGCAACTTTGATCCCCATGAGCGATAAAGTAGCATACCATATTTTGGTGGGATATCAGCTACTACAATATCCATTAATATACTCTTACCAGGGTATTGAACTAGTGTTACACACAAATCCTTGATTAAACCTAAGCATTTAACTTTACTTGAATCAGAAGAAAACAAATCTTTGTATGGCCTTGTAATTTCTAGATTCAGAGTTTCCATGATGGCTTTTGGCTTTAAGTTATGGGAAGCTCCTGAATCTAGCATTGTGTTATGTAGAATTTGATCATGAATAGTGAGACTGATATAAAATGGAGGAACTGCACCATCTGCATGTTTTCCATTTACATCCGGGCCAAAAATCAACTCCAGTTGATCATCATTTAGATTTATGGAGCCTTCTCCATCATTCATATTTAATGTTTCAGTTATGGTTGATTTCTACAAGTCATTCTTTACCAATTCAGTCAAAGGAATTGGTATTTTAAGTTTTTCAATTTCTTATTGTATGTTGAATGCAAGTTGAGATTTACTGATTTGAATCAGTTCTTCTTTGGTAACCATAGTTTGTGTTGGTTTATCTTGATTATCTATAGTTGTTTTTTCATTTTCAATTGTTTTAGGATTCTCTTTTTGTGTTTTACTACTTATAACTTTCTTTTCAGGGATTGTTTGTGAAGAAGTAGATGTTTTTTCTGACTTAGAATTTTCAGCAGATGTTTTTGAGGCAACATTTTGTGGATTTGCTTTTTTAGGATCAGCAGAAGGTTTTTTGGGATCTAAATTTGTTGATTTTACAGAATTAGAAGCTTTAGTAGCAATATATTTTTGAGAATCTTTTGCAACTTGAGCAACTTCATCAGTAATATCAACAATCTTAGGGCCTGATTCTTTCTTAGGACTAGAAATGTTTTGGGAGGAATTTGAGTTTTTCTTATTTTCCCTTGGGAGAATTTGCAGAACGTTTGTTTTAGGGGCTTCTATTGTTTTCTAATTTTGAGTTTGGGAAGTTTTCTTAGTATAAAATTCATTATTTTTCTTGTTTCTAAGGTTATACTGACTGTGTATTTCATTTATTGCATAGTCCTAACCTTGCTTATAATCAAAGGATTCACTAGAATCTAATTTAAGTTGTTGAAGTTCAAAAAATTCCTGATCTTCCTGAGTAAGGAAAATAGTATTATTATCATCAATTCCCATTATATTAATAGTATCCTCCTCATCATCATTATTATTCTGAGAACTTTCAGCATAGTTCTCTTGGAATGGTGGCCTAATGGTTTGGTCTGGGGATGTTTCTTTTGCTTTTCCAAAATTTATATTTTTCCTAAAATTGGGATTTCTAATATGTTGTTGGTTATCCCACTGAGGTCTCCTCTCCATATTAACTAATATATAAATCACTCTTTCTAAAGTTTTAGCTATAATATCCATTTTTGTATCTGAATTAGCATTTTCTTCTTTGATAGTCACTCTTCTTTCATTTCTAAGTCTAGCTTTTCTAGCTAGAATGTTCACTTCTACACTTACTGCATCAGTTTTCATTTTTTCTAATGTGTCTGCATCTATTTCCCTTAATTGGTAAGCCATATCTATGTCAAATCCATCAAGGAATTTGAGCAGAATGGAATAAGGAGTAGGTTTCAAATTTGCGGGGATAGAATTATAGACACTATTATACCTAGTACAATAATCTTGGACTGACTCATTTGGAGCTCTTTTTAAATTATCAAATTCAGACAAAATTTGGAGGGGGTTCTTTTTCTTTTCCCATTTATTTAAAAACAAAGTAAAAAAGATACCTAAATCAATTACACCACCAGCAGCTAAATCTTTAAACCATTTCTTAACTACTCCTGTTAAAGTTTGAGCAAACAGTCTCATTTGAACATTTGAATCATCAATTTCATAAATTTCAAAAAAGTCTGTCATCTTAGTAATGGGTTGTTGAGCAGTATATTGAGTAGTGCCATCAAACAATGTTATTTGTTTTGATAGTCTTGTGGCATATCATGAAGTTGTTGTGGTAGGACAAGGGGATCATATCTAGTAGCCATAGCTTGAAGCTTAGCTTGACTAGGATGTAAAGTTGAACTGCTTGGAGCTATGCTGGAAATGCTAGTGGAAGAACTATAGATGGTACTTGAAGTACTAGGAAATGAGGATGATGTTTTTAAGAAATCAAAGGGTGAACTAATGGATATAGTGGATGAAGTGATTGGTGGAAATAATACTCTAGGCTGTAGAGTTAGTTTAGGGATAAATGGATCTGTAGATGAGCTGGTAGTAGAATTTATAAATGATGTAACAGCATAAAGAGATGAATATCTAGCTGGAATTATTGTGGTATGTATTTGGGAAGCTGAAGTGTTGTTTGCATAAGTCAATAAATGAGCTAATTCAATAGCTTCATCAATATCCTTTAGAATAGTAATATTAATCTCTTCAACTTTGGTCTGATATTCACCTTTCTTAGATCTAGAATTCACTACAATAAATTTATGTTTTGCATTCAAAAATGAAAGAAAAGCAAGGTCTAAAACAATAGTTTTTAAATCATTTTCAGATTTACTTTTAAATAAGGAATGCTCAAATTTCAGATCAAAATCAATATCTTGCAGACTTTCTAATTCACTAGGTAATGAATTGACTCTTACTAATGAGATTTCAACTTCTAAATTTTATGTTTGTTTTTTTTTTACCAATTCAGTCTAGGTCATCTACTATAACAGCAGGCTTAGGATCCAGGTTAGACTTGGTATAATAAACTTTCCTAGAAGCCATAATTACAAATTTTCAATACCCACAACCTATAAAAACAATCTTAAAGTAAAAGGATAATTTAAATGATTCCTTTAAGACTAATTTTATGACTAAGGACTAGTTATTTCCCCAGTATGGTCGCCAGTAATGTTAACACTCCAGTAAATTATTAAGTTGTGGGATTTTGGTTTTTAGTCAAAGAATACTAGAGGTAACTACAAACCTACTTCAAACTCTAGGATCTAGCCTTCCTAGGGTTCAGAGAGGGCTCTCTCTTTAAAGTTTAACTTTGTTTTAGTTTTGAATATTAGGCTAGTTATTAAAGTACAAATTTGGTTTTGTTTTGTTGGGTTTGGTGGGAAAATTTCACTTGGAGAGTAGATAGAGTGAAATATACTTGTAGATTGGGCTATGGAGTTTAATTCAAGATAACAGAACTGGTATCAAGGCCTAAAAGGTCAAATGTCTGCAGGGCAAGGTAGATAACCCTTGGAGATCTTGGGAAAGTTGGTTTTTGAGATGGTATGATCGGGATAAAGGGCACTTAAGGATCCTTAAATCCGGAAAAGGCAAGTAGAAGATACAGATCAAACGGGGGAGGGAGCAATTAAGGGTTCCCTACACCGGAAATTAGAAGAAAACAAAGAAATGATAACTATTTAAAAACATGGTGCTCTTAACATGTCCTGTAGTAATACTCCTAGTTATACATTCAAATTTAGAATTAAAACACAGATGTATGCATGTAACAAAGAAAGATAACAATGAAAATTTTTAGAGAGTACTTCACTCCAGATAGCTTATCACAAGGATCCTGAAGTATGATGCCAAATAGTTGATCCAGTCTGCTACTCAAAATCGAAATCCAAAGCCTTCAAGTCAACAAAAAAACTATAGTAATCTCCAGCAATTTTATTCCGCACAAAAATACTTCAAAGAGTGAAGTATTTATATAAAATGTCTTACAAAATATCTTAGATGACTTCTAGGAATAATAGTGACAAATTGTTCAATAAATTAGCAAGTTGTCCTATTTTATTCAAGATAAATAGAAACTGTTTTAAGATAAGAAGCAGCTAGCTGCTTATGTGTCTTCTCTGCTGGCCTTTTAGATTTTTTCAGAATCTAACTTGCCTTCACCGATACTCTTTCTCGTTGATACTCTTTCTCACCGATACTCTTTAACCTTCAATAAAATTGGTTTCTACTGTAAAAAATCTGTTTTGACAGTAAAAATCAACAAACAAATTTTTTCTTCTTCATTTGTTTGCCTTTCATTTTTTATAGCAAATCAGTCAATGCTTTCCACTCCTCATTTTTAGGAATTCTAATATTTTTGAGTTTCTTAAAATTCTCATAAGCCTCAGTGTACCTGGAAAATGTGGGTTTGATGACAAACAAATGTTTGATTTCATACTAAAAATAAAACAAATCTTCAAAACTTTTTAACAATACTTTTCCTGTGGGAATACCTTGACCTGTTGGCTTGTTCACCTACTCCTTAGCATGTTCTCTGATATTTTTGTCATAATCATTCCGAGGCATTAACTTATCATTTATCACCATGATATTAGGAAGTCCCTTTTGCCTTAAATTGGTGAATTTAACCATGAATCTAGTGACAGCAGTGTTCATTCCTTCACATTTCTCTTCAAGCTACCTCATCAAATTTATTTTGGTGGTTACTTTCCTAATTTCTAGGATTGTGGCTGTCCTGTCATTTATTTTCAATTCTTCAAGTTGTTGCCTGTTCTTGTTGTTGAGGAAATTTATTAACCTTACAGCCTGTTCTAGTTTATCTGCCAATTCTTCTTGTGTCTTTTGGATCTCTTCCTGAGCTGCCAATAGTAACTCTCTCTGCGCAAAAATTACTTGAATTGATGGCCAAACATCATGAATGGCTTCAATTACATTATTCCATAGGTAATTTTTAATATATGATATTTGATCCTTGAGAGTTAATTCTTTTTGGAGCTTATTTACCTCTTCACTCAATCTGTGGGCATTTTTCTCATGTATTTTAGCATCTATCTAAGCTGATTTGCTTATCTTCTCAAGATTTTCAATTATATTAGTCAATCTGTTGATTTCATTGGTTTTCAAGGACATCTCATACATTGCTTTTACTAGTTGACTTCTTTCATCTATAGGTGGCAACACTACTGTAGAAGATTCAGTTACTGAATTTTTTGAATATGTCACTAGCATTGCAGTGGTCAGTGGCTCTTTGGGTGCCAATTTTTCTCCTAAAGTTGATGGCACTACTGTTGTAATGACTGGGATGACATTGGGGATGACTGGTTCCTTAACTGTCTCCTTTTCTTGGACAACTTGGTCCATTTACACTTCCATTTCTTTGATTTGATCTATGAGTTGAAGTATCAAACTCATCATTTCATATTTCTCCTTTTGATCTCGTAAAACTTCCTTTGTTTGAGGATGTTCACCTTGAGGAAGCTTGAGCTGTTTCCTCAAGGCAGCTATGTCCTCATTTTTATTTTTAACCAATTCTTCAGCTGCTTTGATGTTTGTAGGATCATATCCTACCTGCAATACTAACTCTTCTAAGGCCTTTATCCTTAGATCCTTTGCATATAATGAAGCTTTATCCATCTTCATTTGGTCCTGCATATTAGAAATGGTATTTTAAAGCCTATGAGCACTCATAGCTTTTGTGGTCACTGTGGAATAAAGCATCTCTGATGTTTGCTTATGAAATTAAATCTGATCCAACTCATGGATTTTATCTGTGGCTACTTCCATATCAACTTTTTTATAGTCGGCCACTGTCTTTGGCACTAGTACAGTGGGCTCTAAAATTGACATAATCAATTTTTGAGTTGAATAATCAAATGCTGATAGGAATCTTTTTTGATTACCTGGCTTCTGCTTCAAAAACTGAGAATATATTTCAGTTTTGATTTCCTTATTTTTAAATTTGATTTGCTTGTATTTTTCCTTGATATCCAAATCTTTCTCCTCAGGTAAATGTGAGGAAGAAGCCTCCATAATTTGTTTCCTTTCCATTATCTGTGCATCTTCATTATTTAATTTTTCTTGATTCTAATCCAGCTCACTGATGATTATAGTGGCTACATTGGTCTCTGTCTGTGCAGTGTTGGTTTTCAAGGTCTCCATCTCTTCAACATCTATTGTTACCTTACCTTTAGATGTTGTATCCAGTTTTGGCCTCTTATTGTAAATGATTTTAAACTTTGACTCTGTTGTAGTCTCTGTAGTATAAGCTCCTTCTTCTCTGATTCTCTTAATGGATGTCTCTGGCTGTTTAGCAACTTCCAAAGGGTGACTAGTATTCCGTTGGGTTACTGCCTCTGTTAAAGTATTCTCAACCCACTCAATTTGATTAGCAAACTTCTCTATATCTGGCTTTGACTCATGGATAAAGGGTGTCAATTTACATTTTACCCTTAGTTTACATAAGATCCCTTGTGGATCATAATTCTATGGGAAGCTTTCTTCTAATTTATATTCAAGTAGTTGACCTGCTACTTCATTTTCTGCATCTCTTTGATTACATATGAAAGGCCTAATTTGATTTTTGAGATTGAATTAGGTCTTTTTCTTGGCTACCATAAAATTAATTGAATCTGAATTTAGGATTTGCCTAATGTATTCTAAGGCAAAGATCCTCATGGATGGATGCTTTGTTAACTTGTAAGGCAACAATTTAGAACCAAAAACTCTAATTTCAGTGAATTTCTCATACAAATACCAATCACCTACTTTGCTTTGCTCTGATAGCTGCAATATTCTCTTCATTTCCTCACTGATTATAGGCTGCCCTGTTTTTTTCAAGATGGTGGTCAATGGATGTACAAACAACTATGCAAAATCTGAATAACTGAATTATGTGCCTTCTTTTCTGAGTATAGATGTCCAGAAGAGAACTGATAGAGTTTTTCCTTCTATATCCAACTTCTGAAGTGAAATTGGAAAAATATCTGATTGGAAGAATAGAAACAAGCGAAAAATATAGAAGGTATATATAAATACTCCTTCCAACTGCAAATTAGTCAATTTATAGTGAATGGTATCAGCTATAAAAACAACATAGTCAAATACAACTGAAGGTGGTTGTCCTGGAGAAAAGGTGGACAAAAATCCTAGGATAGACTCATTAGTATGCTCATCAGTGAAATACCCAAGTATGAAGGAAAGCATGGAGCTTACATGCCTTGAACCTTCAGGGAACTTAACAGTTGAATATGGAGGGTTTAATTTTGGAATTTCAACATGCAGAGGCATGAAAGTCTGGAAAATCATAAACCTTTTAGGAAATTCTAAGTTAATGTATAACTTAGTGAGGGCTTCAATAGATAATGGGATTGCTTGGGGGTCTTGTTGAAGCTGCAACATTTGGTTTATAGACTCTGCAATGATGGTAAATATGCCATCTTTATTTACATTGACAATAGCTCTTTGTTCAGGAATGTAGTACTAGTGACACAGTCTGATAATTTCTTGATAAGGGTGAGTTAGGGGGACTACATATTTGGTCAAATTCGATTCCCAAATATGAACATATTCTTGATCATCTAGGGATTTTTCAAAACACCAGTTGTGGATATCTAACAAATTGAACTCAACTATAGGATCAGCTATTTTGTAGTCAATATCAGCTAAGGGAATATGCTCAATATCAACAACTGGGGGTTGTAATGGGTTGACTACAATTTCAGTATTTGGAGTCATGGCAGGAGTAGCTTTAGGAGTCTTGGAACCTTCATATTTGTTTCCACTCTGTTTTTTAGGCATCTTTATTGACTTCTGCAAGTTTAAACAGTTTACAAAGGCAATTTTTACTATAACAGAGGCTTGATTAGGAAATTTCAGAAAAATAGAATGTCTTTTTGGATTTTATGCACAATTAGATCTCTCAAATGAAGTTATGAGGCTAAAAACTGGTCTAAAACAAAAAACAGGGGTTTTCTGAGTCTTTTGACTGCAAATTGGGCTAAAACTCCGATGAAAAAGGTTTTTCAAAAGATATAGGGCACCTGCAGAGGATTTCTGGCCTTTTAAAGCTTGAAATTGATCAATAACTGTGAAAAACTAATAAATTTCTTTGAAAATGGTGCGCAACAGACAACTAGGGTTCTTGGGAAAATTTTGCCAAGGTTTTTCCTGTTTCCAGGACTTTTGGGAAATTGAATTTAATCAATTTCTTAATCTTTAGGATGCTTTTCTTTCTTTTTTTTAAAGGTTTTTGAATTTGACTGCAAGTTAAATTCTTAGAAAAATACCTAGTTTGCTGCAGGTATTTGTTTTTCGGAGAGGTTTCTGAGGTTTCTTTTTGAATTGATAGCTTCAGTGGTTGAACTGGAGTGATATAGTTCCTCAGCAGACTTTTACAGGTCTCTTTGGCAAAGGTTTGCAAGCTTTAGGTGTAAAGATGGTAGAAAATGGCTATCGGGGGCTCTTTGCAGGTTTACACAGTCGGGGAAGGCAGAAACAATGGTTTAAACACGACAGATAGGTAAAAGAATGAAAAATGCATATACAAAGGTTTTAATAAACATTTGATCGTATTAACCCTTTGTCATTAAATGCAGGTCGCGTCAGGCGGGAAGTGGTTTTGGAATTTCAAAGGAGTAAAAAAACTGGCGGTTTATTGCGTGGCTTTTGAGTGGTAAGTGGTTTTAATGAAAACCCACGCGATCCAATCATAAGATGCCACGTGGAAGGGAGGGGTCAACGCGAAATTGCCTATTTCGCGTGGGTTTTACATTGGAGTAGTCACGCATGTTGTTTACGTGATATCAATCATCGATCGTCGGATTTGCGATGTTAATGTGAACGGTGAGGATTTGTTTGGGAGGTGCATGGAGCGGAAAGGTGGGACCGGGTTTAGTATGGGTGGTAATGGTTTAATTTTTATAAAATAAATGTTTTAAAACACATTTAAACCATATCGGCGGGGATAAAATGTATTTACAAAGGCGCTTTTAAACAAGGTTTTTTAAGCCTTTTTTATTGGTATATATATACATGGCGGGGTTAATGTCTTTATTTAAAACATTTGTTAAATGTTTTTAATAAAACATAAGCGGGCGGGTTTATACATTGTATTTATATAGTTTTCAACCATTTTTGATAGTTTAAAAACTATAGGGAGGGATATTTGAATAACGATAATCTCTTATACCAAAGGGCTTTATATTTTGGGTTTTTCATTTACACAGATGGGATAATATACTTTGGTCAAAAGCTTATAATAGTGGGTTTTTGGGGTATTATTGAATATAAGGGAATTAATAATTAGGAAAGGGTATTTCTTAGGGATTTAATAAAATATGTTAAAAGTTAATATGAGAGGGGAGTGAAATGTAAAACAAAATACATATAATCTCTAAGTATAGTATAAATTTAAGCATTACTAATTTTCATATTTCTTTCACTAATACTTAGGATAAATGTAACTTTGTGGGTTTTTATGAATTCTTATGAAGGGATAGAGTTAATTATATGGGGATTACAATTTTACTAGGCAAGAATGTGTGCTTACTTTTTAATACATGAATAAAGGGTAAATGATGAAAAATGAGGATTTAACACAAGAATTCAATATTTTTAACTAACAAGTGATAGAGCCTTGGGTACGGTCCAAACAAAAGTCAGAGAAATGCTCTGAGCCTGTTTGACTGATAACTTAGAATACTGAACACTTATGGGGGAGGGGAAATTAGTGATTTTTCTTGATGATGTATTATTTACATGATTGATCCACTGCTTTCTACCCACCCAACTTCCATTTATAACATATTTTCTTCATTTTTCAGGTGCATTTAGGCGTGCAACCTGAAAAAATTTTCTTTCAAAGCATAAAACTAATCTAAATCCACCTTATTTCATCCGAGGGCTCAAATTAAACTGTTGAGCTCCTCATTATTATCTACGTATCTACGGATTTCTCAAGTTTAAACTGTTTGAAAAATCTTCATTCTCTATCTAGAACATGAAATTGAAAGCATGAAAAGTTAAGATTAAAATGTTTAACTGATCATAGATTATGACATTTATTGACACTCTGCACATAATCATTATTCTTGCAGTAAAAAGTAAAAGTAGTGGCATTTGGATTTTCTCACTTTCAGGTTTTATTTCTCTTTTTCTTTTGGGGTTTATATTTTTCTAAGTCCTTTGATCTTTCTTTTAGGACTTTTTACCCTCTTTTTTGATTTTTTATTATTTTTCAATTTTTTCAAAATATGGTAAAACAACTTGCAGAAAGCAAGGTATGTACATATTTACAAGACTTATCAAAGTCAATTCAAAATTTTATGAACCCTATTATTATAGGACCCTAACAAAATCTACTTATACTATCCGCACATTAGTGATCTGGAACTTGTCTTCTTTATTAGCAAAAACAGAGTTTGAGAGCGTAACACATTATTATCACAAAAATTAAACTTATTACCGGTTTCAACAGACTAATATTTATACAGATTTTTGAGTTAACTGTCTGAGACATTTCTGACTATGGATAGAAAAATAAAACTAAGATTAGAAGTCTATTTATAAGCAAAGTCTTCATGGATTTCTCTCGATTTTCTACGTAACATAAAATCGAGAGTCTTCGTCCGCTGATCTCATTCCTTAACTGATCTTTGACCGCGAGTGTAGGCATGATTCCTTATCGAATTCGAACAGGTAAGTAGGATACGATCCATGTGTGGACCATTTAAAAACTACCCATATGAATCGCTTCCTCATTTACTTCTTGAAACCTGTCAAACAATAACGGTGGCTATGGAAACAAAGGTTCGCTACAGAATTGCACGAATTATGTAGCTAATTATATAAATTCATCTAAATAATAAGAAACATTATAATATAAATTAGACATCATCTAAATGCCTTCTCATATGTAAAATATGTCAATTATCACTAATTGAGTTTATGGATTTGTGAAAAAGGAAGAAGAAATGGTGGAAAAGGATGTAAAATTAGGAACAGTTTTGAGGTTCAAAATACCCCCACTAAGAGACCATTGCATCTCCTCATGCAATTTCCAAAATTGTGAGCCTTCACCTTCTACTACATTTGTTTTAATACGTCTACTAGTACATCCAACTTCCTCTTCTTTCTTTTCCTTGAAGTGATTTCCATTCTTGGTTTCTTCATGAGGAGTTTGTACTTCAAGATGATAACTTTCGGGTTCAGAAATTTATTCATTTTCTTCATTTTCTTGTTCTTTTTATACCATAGCCCCAAATGTAAGATAATATTGTCACTGATGACCTTTTCCAAGTGATTTTGTTCCTTCAGAGATTCATTTTCTTGCTTGATGTGCCTGTTCAGTATCTCTAGTTCATATATTTCTTGTTTCAAGGTGTTCACTAGAGGTTCTTGTGGACTGGTAGGTTGCTCTTCAACACTTGGATTTACTTCTGCATGTCTCTTCTTTAAGGACTCATTGTAGTCATAAATTTCTTGCTGTGCCGAGTCAATTTCTAGGGTCCTTCTGCTTGGACTATGTATGGGACTATGTATAGGAGAGTGTATAGGAATGTGTATAGGAGAGGCAGCAATGGGCGATGGTATTTGGGATTCTTCATATAAATTAACAAACTCTTCTTCCTGTGGAGATGTCTTCTTCAAGGGATTATGAAGTCTGGAGCTTCTCCTTGGCTGTGAAGGACTTAAGATTTCTAAGTTTATAACTTTTCCCTTTTCTTTTGCATTACCTCGCTTTTTGACCCCACTCTGTTTCTTATTCTTCAGTAATTCTACAATGGTGATTTCTTATTCTTCTTGTTGTGGTTGAAGTGAGGAATTGTCTTCACTGTAGGCATCAAACTTTCTCCTCCTCCTTCTTTTGGTTTTTTCATCCTTAGGTTGTTCTGGTGCTTCTTATTGAAAATGATTTCTAATTAGGAAACTTTCCCAGGAGTCTCATATACTCTTTAAATTAAATTCAATGAGTATATTTACCAGTCCATGATGATACATAGTATTGTCTATAAATTGGACTATTTTTTACACATTTGCTAACATTTTATTTAAGTTTTTCAGTAGGAAGTATCGGAGGTTTATTTCTCCGTCCTCTGGGAAATTCATTAACAGTCTGGCATGGTAGAAAAACATACAACCAAATATACCCTCACAAGTAAAAAAAATTTGTATAATTAACATCATGTTCCTCCATTTGTTTTTAAGTGTCGTACTAGGAATTCCCTTCTAAAAAACAATAGTGTCCATACCTGGATTCTTCAGAAAAATATTCCATTCTTCGCCATGAATCTCCCTATTCTTGAACCATCTTTCATTTTTTTTCAGAAGTTTTGTGGCTTCAACTATGAATGCCTTTGTTACCAAAAAATTAATTTCCCCAATTTCTATCTTTGTCCTGTCGAAGGCTCTTGCGAAGGAATTGGTGACCTCTTTATGGAATCCATTGAACTTCTCTATGAACTGGAACCATCATACCTTCTGTAGCATTTCCTTCATCTGTGGATAACCTTCCATGGATTTTTCTCCCACAGGATCGTTTTTTACTATTAGACCCATGTCTCTGTCATAAGGAGTTTCACATATAGAACTGTTCATCTTTGACCAAGTGGATTTAGGGTCTGGCTCTGAGTTAAGGGTGTCGAAAGGATATTTTAGAGACGCGTAGGTAAAATAGATATTTGGGCGAGGGTTTAGGAACATGAATAAGTAGGTTATGGAATGAGATATGACCGTTAATCATTAATGAATGAAATCAGTCTTGATCATTATGGGATATGATATGGGTGAAGTGGTTGAATTATGGAATTGTGATGTGAGTCTGAGTATAATCAATTTTAATGATGAAAAATTGAGGTGGAAACATATGATCATCTAAATTATATACACTAATGTTTTTGGATCTTATTATTTAAACAAATTTTGTAGCATAACTTGGAACTAACATTTTTTTATCTTCTTTTTGTGTTGATTCCTCAGGTGTCTTTTCAACATGGTCTTCAATGGAGTCTTCAATTGTTTTTGTTCAGTATGTTCTGCTTCAATAGGCTGTAAAAATGTAACAGAGCTACAGAATGTGATGACAACTGCAAATTATTTTGAGAGTTGCAGAAATGTAGCAATTTTGTAGCTACTTCTTTTATTGCTTCAGAAAAGAAAGGGAACAAAGAATTTGGAAATTTTTATGGGAGAAAATATAAGATGTCAGAGATGACTCTGATTTTCATCTTGCATTTTTTGTATAAGGATGCTAATCATTGATTGGTTTTCATACTTATACAATTATTATTTTTTCTCTTTTCCTTTTTTTTAATATATATATATATATATATATTAGATACAAAAATTAAAAAGACTAAGTTGGGGCAGAAGAAGGATTCTTCTTCACCACCTTCATATCAGCATTGTCTTGAAATTTTTTGACAAATTCCTCCTTTGTAATTGGCTTATGATAGACCTTTAGTCGATGTCCATTAATAAGAATAGGTACTTTTTCTTCATCAACTGCCCTTATCCTGACTTCCCCATTGTCAAAGACTTTGTCGATCTCATAAGGCCCAAGCCAATGAGTCTGAAATTTTCCTTGGAAGTATTTGAACTTTGAATCGAACAAAAGTGCCCAATCTCCTACTTGAAATTTTCTTTCTTTTATGTACTTATCATGCCATCTGGACCTTTGTTGCTGAACTAGGCAGGTTCTTTGAACTGCATCTTGCATGATCTCATCAAGCTCATTAATTTGCTCCACTCTGTGCTTTTGGGCTATTGATAAATCAAGTCGTAATCTGACTGCTGCCTTGAAGGTTTTGATCTGGAATTCTATTGGAAACAAGACTTTCTTCCCATGAACAAGTTGATAGGAAGTATGTCCTGTTTTATTCCTCCATGTAGTCTAGTAGGCCCATAAGGCTTCAGGAAGCCTATTTTCCCAATCCTTCCTATGTAGATGTACATCCTTTGTGAGGATTTCTTCAATCACTTTATTGGTGGACTCCACTTGTCCATTTTACTATGGATGATATGGAGTAGACTTTCTATGTTTGATCTTATATTCATCCACAATCCTCTGCAACATCCTGGATGTAAACTGAGATCCCTAATTTGTCACAATTTTCCTTGGCACACCAAAACAAGTGAAAATATCCTCAAAGGTAAATGAATATACAACATTTTCATTAGAAAAAGAAATTTCTTGAGCCTCTACCCGTTTAGTCACATAATCAATGAAAACGAGAATGTACCTCTTTTGTTTTGATAGTGGATTGATTGGTCCAACAAAATACAGGGCTCATTTCTCAAAGGGTTCGATGAGTACCTAAGCTTGTAAGGGCATTTCATCTATAGGAACAGGTTTCCCCATTCTCTCATAGTTGTCACACCTTTTTACATAATCCTTGGCATCTTTAAATATGGATGGCCAATAATATCCTAAATGAAGGATTTTATAAGCAGTCCTCTTATCAACAAAGTGTCCACCACAAGGTTCATCGTGGCATGCCTTAAGAATTTCAAGTATTTCATCTTCTCGGACACATCTTATGATGATGAGATATGGACCTGTTTTATATAATTCATCATTAACCCATGAGTATACTGCACTTATTTGAATTATTTTTCTTTTTTCTCTAGGAAACAATTATGCTTGTAATTTTACTGTAGTTAAGTAGTTAGCAATGTTTGCAAACCATGGAGATTTAGTAGATATTTCAAAGAGATATTCATCAGGAAAATTATCCTCTACTGGAGTATCACTATTGTTTTTTTGAATTCTAGACAAGAAATCAGCAACTGTGTTTTGTTTTCCAGGTCGGTCTAGAATGGTGATGTTAAATTATTGCAGGTGTAATAACCATCTTGTGATTCTGCCATTAGTGATATATTTATTCATTAAATACCTAATTGCAGAATGATCTATGCGAATAAAGGCTTCATAGCTGGTAATGTAGTGTCTAAACTTGTTAATAACATCGACAACAACTAGAAACTCTTTTTCAGTTACAATGTAATTTAACTCAGTAGGAGTCACATTTTTGCTTGTATAATAGATGGCATAGGGGATCAGATCTTTTTGTTCTAATACAGCTCCCAGAGTTGTGTCTGAAGCATCTGTTGAAATATGAAAAGGTATTTTCCAATTTGGTCCTCTTAAGATGGGTGCTTAAGATATTTTTGCTTTTAACTTTTCAAATGTCAATTGGCAATCGAGATTCCAACTAAATTCACAATATTTGGTAAGAAAATTGAAGAGTGGGGATGCAATTTTTGTTAAATTTTCTATAAATATTCTATAGTACCCTGTAAAACCTATAAAACTTATAACATCCTTTTGACAATTTGGAATTGATAATTTGGATATGACTTCAAATTTGGATGAGTCTACTTTAATTCCATCCCGTGAAATGTGATGTCCTAAAACAATTCCTTCAGTAAACATCATAAAGCACTTTTCATGACTTAGTGAAAGATTTTCTTCTTTACATATTTTAATAACCTTTTCGAAATTTTCAAGAGCCTCTTCAAAAGAATTTCCATAAACTCTAAAATCACCCATATATACTTCCACACAATCATGTATTAGATCAGAGAAAATTCCTAATACTGCTCTTTGGAATGTTGCAGGTGCATTGCACAATCCAAAAGGAAGTACTCGGTAAGCATTGGTTTTCCATGGAAAGGTGAATGTAGTTTTCAGGTGCTACTTGAATTTGATTGTAACCACTAAAACCATCCAAGAATGAGAAATACTTCTTACCTGCTAATGTATGCAATAATTGATCTATGAAAGGCAATGGGAAATGAAATTTTAGAGTATCCTTATTCAATTCTCAATAATCAATACATACCCTCCATTTACCATTATTTTTAGGTACAATTACCAAGGGAGAAACCCACTGACTCTCTGAAATTGGATAAATGAAGTTTACATTCAACAATTTTTGCAATTCTTCTTTCACAATTTCCCTAAGATTTGGATTCATCTTTCTTTGAGGTTGCCTGATAGGCCTAGATTTTTCCTTAATGTAGATATGATGTATGTAGGTCTCAGGAGTAATTCCCTTCATGTCAGTGTACTCTCATGCATATGCAGAAGAATGTTTTTGCAATGTTTTGATTAACTCTTCTTGTTGGAATTTCTCCAAGTTTTTGTTTATGCTTAAATATTTTCTTGGAAATATTTCAACTACAGAGTTGCCAAATTATTCCATAGAATATAAAGACATATGTCTAGATGACAAGTATTCAATATTGCATTTTTCTTGAAAATTATGACCATCTTCACATTGTGGAGATGTTTAAAAATTTTCTGTTGAATTTAAAATTTGACTTTCTTCACTAATATGAAAAATTGTAAAGAGACGTTGTATATCATTGTCATCATCCATCCATTCTTCATTTTCTATTTATGTGATCATTTTTGCTGCAGGATATAGAGTTAATTTCTTTGGTGAATTACCATAAAAAATAAACATATCACCGGATGTACAACTAATGAAATCATCAGTTGTAGCTAACCAAGGTATTCCTAAAATTAATGGATGTCCCCCTAGGTTGTTATTGGGAGTTAAGATCATAAAGTCAACTGGAAATTCCCAAGAGTCTAAGGACACATATATGTCTTCTAATACACCATCTAGCTTGATTATTGATCTGTCTGCTAATTGCAGTAATGTTGGTGTATATTGAAGGCTTGGAAGCCTAAGTTGTTCCATGCTTTGTTTTCTCATGATATTTGTGGCTGCTCCTAAGTTAATCAATGTATTTGGAATCTCAATACCATTGATATGTGTTTTTACAACTGGACTTCTTAGGTCCAAATATTTTTGTATGGCTATTTTTCCCATCACAATGTTAGCAATTTTTCCTACTAACTGAATCCTTTTTACTTCTTTTTTTTTTTATTCCTTATTTTTTTATGGTCAAATCTCTTATTATTTTAGCTAGGATAGTAATCTCTTTAATGGCCTGTAACAAAGGGAGTTTGATGCAAACATTTTTCAATTCATCTAGAAAATTATAATTAGGCAACAATATTTGTTTTTCTATCCCTCTATCGATTTGTAATCTTTCAGGAAAAGGAGGGTTAGAAATCTATACTGGAGGTTTCTCTATGCTAGGAGTTGAGTTTATTGGATTTTCTTGTTTTTTATTTTCAAAATTTTGATTCTATTGAAGGGATGTCCCTTCTCCATAATTTTTATTTTTCTATAAAGAAATTTCTCCATCAAGATCATATTTTTCTTGAATAACAACAAAAGGCTTTTTTCCTTTCTAATATCCTACCATATCTAAGTTGGACATTGTTAAAATCTAGTGGAGTAATCATATAAACTGGAAAATTTTGTCCTTCTATGTTATAAGCAGTTTGAGCATTTTTATTATTTGGGCTTGGTAATGGTTGGGTAGGTAGTTGATTTGGTATTTGTGGAAATGGTAATGAAAGTTGTGGGTTATGATTTTGGAATTGGGGTTGTTGATTATGTTGTGGAAAATGTTGGGGAAGATAGTTTGGATAGTATTGTGGATATTGGTGATACTGAGAGTATCTTCCATAAGGGTTTTGCATCCCTCGAGTCCAAGGTTGAGGTTGGGACCAAGGTTGTTGCCATGATGAATTCCAATTGTTTGGTGGGGGCTGATTATACATTTGATTATTAAAACCTTGAGTTTGTGGCCTCTTCTATGGTCTTCTAGAGACAAAACAAAGAGGTTCTACTGGTTTTGGAGCTACTTCTTCTTGGAAAACAACCTTAAGGCCTGGTATATAGGGACATATTTTTGTTTCATGGTTTTCTGCACAAATAACACAGGTCTTTATGACTTTTACATCAACGGGACATTCTCTTAAAGCATGTTTCTTTCTACATTTAGGACAGAAAATAATTAAGGCATCAGTTTCATATTTCTGCTTGTCTTTTAATTTCAGGGCGTCTATTTGTTCACTATGACTCCCTAAGATACCTGTTTTAAATTCATCAAGCATATTTCCAATTTCAGCCCTACTTATTGTTCCAGTTTCAGATTTATTCACTCTAGAGAGAATAGGATCTCTTGTATTTTTCCTAGTTTTTTATTTTCCTCTCGAAAGATGAATGCATAATTCAGTGATTTCAGGTAATGGTAGTTGAGAGATATCTCCCTTTCCCATCATTTTAATAATATATATCCATTCATCTTTGATGGATTTCAACAAGAGAGATTTTAAAGTATCTTGATCTAAGTTTTCCATTTTAGCTCTTTTTAAATTGTAGTTGAATCTCTCAATTAAGTCTTCCAATATTTCATCCTCCTTTTGCATCATTTTAAATACTTCATCCTTCCTCTTAATAGGTGTGAAATAATCCATATATATTTGTAAAAAATCACTTTTCATCTCATCCCATGTCATAATAGATTGTGTTATCAAACCCATGAACCATTGTAAAGTTGCACCTTTGAGTGTTGCAGGAATTAGTTTCAATTTTTAAGAGTCTTGTAAGTAGTCGTATGAACTACATAAAACCTAAAATTCAAATAGAAATGTTTCAAGATATTCACTCCTTAATCCATGGAAATTGGAAAGGATGGAAGGTGAAATATTTTTCATTGTGGCATTTGTATCCTCGTCAACTATAGGAAATCCAACAGAGTTATGGTCTCCTCTTCCTCTACCTCTTCATCCACCTTTTCCTCCACCTCTTCACCCTCCTCTTCTTCCTCCTCCTATTCTTAGGCATCTCCATTCAAAACTCCTCCTTCTCCTTCTCCCTCTCCTGCCATTGTAGATTCATCCGAGCTAATGTAGGGTTCTAAGAGTTATTTTTTCTTCCTCTCGTTCTTCTATCAATGGGATATTGAATAAAGTTTATTATTATTCCTCACTAGGGATTTCTAACTCTTGAGCTAGAATATGTTCTACTGTAGAGGTGAAAAAGGTTACTCCTTCTGTTGGAGATCTAAGATCTTCCTCTTCTAAGACTGCCTCATTAGATGAAGTTGAAGAATCTCCTGGTTGGATTTCTGACCTTAGAACTTTAGGGAGTCTATGTTTTGTAGTCAAAAATGGAATATGAGTTTGAGATGGTGGTGTGGCACTTCGTGGTCTTGGTGGACTGAGTGGTGTTGCTGGAATCAAACTTCTGCCTCTAGCTATGAATCTACCCCTAGAGTCTCTTTCTCTACGCATATCATTTTTTTTTAGATGTAAGAAATAAAAATTCCTAATTACACTTCCCTGGAAACGGCGCCAAATTTTTTAGTAAATTTAATGTCTTAAATTTATATCATAAATATCGACCGAGGTTAGTAATCTAATGAAGTGTGGTAAACTATATATGCTTAGTTTCCCTTCTTTCTTACTTCGTTGTGTATTTTATATATTTTTTTTGGGGGATTTTGTATTTTATGTCTAAAGTTAAGAACTAAAATTGATCTAAGGAATGAAATCTAAGCTTTGAAGTGAAATATTTAAAATGCTAGTGAACAACTAAATCTAAATGAAATTTAATGATGAAAACTTAATCTTAAAGAAGGAAGAAAAGGAAATTTTATTTTTATTCTAAGAAAAGGAATTGATTTACAAATTAATCTAAATGAAATGAATAAAATACAAAATCTAAAAGAAAGAAGAAAAAGAAATGTTAATTAAATAATCTATTTTTCATAAAAATAAATCAAACTTTGAATGGTTAAAATCTGATCTATGTTATACTATTTTAGGCCGATAAAATATCTATGGAAAATATCTAATTAAATTGATTCTTCATTTAAACAAAACACTATTCTAAATATGATTGAATTCTATTGATCTTTAAATGATGTTCTATCTATCAACATGACAAAATGAAACCATATTCTACCTTATCCATTGAAAGCGTTAATTATATAAAAGCATAGCATTTAATCTACTTCTAAAATAATCAAAATAAAATTCTAATATAACTTTGTCCTAGTTTTAAATCTAAGAATGATTGAAAGATAATCCAATTCTCTTCTACATTCCATGGAATGAAAGCATAAATTCTATTTCTATGAAATTAAATTACTGTGCTGATTGAAATAAAATTTAACCAAGGCAAGCAAGAATTGACAGAGTATCTATTGCGCAAAAAAACATGTTTAATCTTAAAGCCTATGGTTGTTGTACAATCAAATGCACAAATCTATTCAATTGGAAGATGACAGAGTCACATTCATGAGAGATTCAGGCAAGCATAAGTTCTAACAGTCAACTATAAATGTAAACATATGATTCAGAAAACTAATTGACGTGAAATTAAACTACAAAACAATGAAAAATTAAACAATGAATTGATGAGAATCTAACTATGAAATGACATGGAATTAAACTATGAATTGATGAGAAATTAACTATGAATCAACAGGAAATTAAACCATCAAATTGATAGTAAAATAAACTACAAAAAAACTATAAAAACCTCCTTTCCGTGTAGGTGCCCTCTGCAACAAAACGAGTGTGAAATCTATTTAGACTATCCATGCATCAGTTGTATGGAACTGGTCTTATTTATTAGCAAAAATAGATTTTGAAAGCATAACACAATATTATCACAAAAATTAAATGTATTCCTGGTTTCAATAGACCGGTATTTATATAGGTTTTCGAGTTAATTGTCTGAGACAATTGCACCTATGGATAGAAAAATAAAGCTAATATTAGAAGTCTATTTAGAATAAAATTCTTCGTGGCTTTCTCTCGATTTTCTACATAAGAGCAAATCAAGAGTCTTCGTCCGCTGATCTCGTTCCTTGACTGAACTTTGACCGCCAGTGTAGGCATGATTCCTTCTTGAATTCAAACAGGTAAGTAGGATACGATCCATGTGTGGACCATTTCAAAACTACCCATATGAATCGCTTCCTCATTTACTTCTTGAAACCTATCAAACAATAACGGTGGTTGCATAAACAAAGTTTAGCTACAAATTGCACAAATTTTGTAGCTAATTACAAAAATTCATCCAAATAATAAGAAACATTATAATATAAATTAGAGATCATATAAATGCCTTATAATATGTAAAATATGTCAATTATCATTGATTGAGTTTATGGATTTGTGAAAAAGGAAGAAGAAATGGTGGAAAGGATGTCAAATTAGGAACAATTTTGAGGTTCAACAAGATGGCTTTATTTCTGAGCAGATATTGGAAAATCATCAACAACCACCCACAATAAATCATAGATCTAGCCATTTTGATCCATAATTTGTTGTCCAGTGACAGTGAACAATGTTAAAATAGGCCTCATAACATTTGAGGGATCCCCCTCTAGTTCAAGGGATAGCTTGAACCTAAATATTGGTCGAGTTGGTTTCTTAGCATAGTTTTTCAGGAAAAAACTTCCTTCGAGAAACATATACAACATTTGAAGTCGTTGTAGGGGAGAAAAGTAATGAAGAAATCTTTCCCCAGAGAACGATAAAGACTAGATCTATTCCTTGCTAGTGAACAAGAGTAGGCATTTGATATTGGTTGCAATTCCTTCACCTAGTGACTCCCTTTTTTATATGGCGATTCCAATAGGTTACTGATTCCAATGGTTTGAAATGCCAGTTGCATTGAGAAGCATGTTTTTATTCCTCATGGAAATGATCGTAATTTCTATCTTTTTTTATAGAGGATGCAATATTCAAATTTCACTTGTAAGTATATGTTTCCTGTGGAGTTTATGTTTTAGATTGTAAATATTTTTGAAGTTTTTAGTTGCATACAAGGTAATATGCCAGTTAATCCACTTCTCACATGGTTACACTGGAAGTTTGACAACACTTAACAATGTAAAGTTTCAGTTCAGTAAAATACAAGTGTGTGTAGTAGATCAGTGAATTTCAGTTTATGGATTAATGCAGTAGATCAACAATTTTTTTAGTTTGGATTCTAGTTGCAGTATGTGGTTTGGTTTACTTAAAGTGAAATAAGTTGCAGGAGATGAAAATAAAATTTGTTGACTATTGACTTCACTATCCTAATGGATTAAGCACTGTTGTACTTAATTTTACTTGTAGCAACTGATAGTTTGGTTTTAGTTGACAAATTACGGATTTCAGAGTGTAGAACAGGTTTAACGCCACAAATTACAGGTTTGAGAGCACAAATGATTAATTTTCTTATGGAATGACTCCATGCCCAATGAGTTCAATGAAGTTGGTCTACTAGGTTCTCTGTGTCCCACAAGGGGAAGCAGTCCAAAGTTGGAGCCTATGTAGTGAATTTTTCTCACACCTTTAAAAGTTACATTTTTAATTTTTTAATTTTCTCAAATTTGCCACCTTCCTTCAATTTTATCCTTTCCTTAAAAAATACCTTCCTTTAAATATCGTTCCATCTAACCCTTTCCATTAATAAAGGATGAATTGTCTTTGAGGTTTTTATATGTCTCTAATTTATTTTAATAGTTTTTATTTTGAATTTAATTTAATTTTATAATATATATATATATATATATATATATATATATATATATATATTTAAAATATTAAACTTAATTTAAAAATATCAAGTCAGCCCAATCTCTAAAGTATGGGAACCACATTTGTTACCATGTTATATACGTCAGCCAATAATAACAACTCACAAGTCGAATCAAAAGGTTAAATCAAACCTATGTCTCCACCCCACACTCCATTAAACCACCATAATATGAAATGCCTCGAGATGTGTGAAATTTAAAATCAATGTTTTGCGCTGAGACTTCCTATTCGAATTTTAACCTAACCTGCCCCTCCCCCCCCCCCCCCCTTCTCTGTAAATTTGTTTAAAATTTGGATAAATTCAAAATTATGAAGGGGAAATGCATGTGAACATAAAATTTTGATAAATTATTATCCAAATATTTTACCGAAGTAAAAATAGAAACTAAAAGATATTTTACCAATCATGGAAAAACAAGACATGGTTTTCAAAACCATGGGAAAGAAATCAATCAATGGTTTTATGAAATATGTTTGTGAATCTTATTTATTCATAAATATATAAATTTAGGTAAAAAAAATACATGGATATCAAAACAAGACATGGATTTGAAACAATTGATTATTATGGGATAAAATCATTTGAGGAAATATTTTGAGATTACATTTATGAAATTCATGAAAATAGAGAAATAGGAATCTACAAGTTAAAAAAATATTTGGGAAATATTTTATTGAAATATTTCCCTCTCAACTATTTTAAGAAAATGGTTAAGCACTTAAAAGATGATGAAGGAAAAGACTATGGGAAAAAAGGCCAACATATAGTTTGGTTTAACTCCAAAATGCAAATAATTCCTTGATCAACTAGGTGGAAAACACAAACAGACATGAGATTATTTTCAGATTTTGGACTTAGAAATAGCAGTCAAAGGGACAACTAGTTGATATAGGTGGCAGAGATAACCAAGTTTGAAGGGAAAATAATAGATTTTTGTGAAAAAAAATTCAACTACTCCAGATTCCAAGGCAGAGGACCAACATCAATGAACCAATTTCCAGATTTGGAGGCAAAGGATTTTCCAGTAGTTCCAAATTCCCTATATTTTTGTAGAGATTCCTTTTATTTTTAGTTTATTGTTCATATTTTTGTTCTAGAAGACTAGACACAACTAGTTTGATGTAATGTTCTATATATTGTATGATTTTCATTGTAAAAGGGGTTGGATTTTGATGCCAAAAACTCTGCCATTTTTGTAAAGACTTTTATTATAGGATTTTAATTGAAATCTTTTGGCTCCAATTCATGACATAATTTATTTTCTTCTTTATGTTTTTCCAAGGTAAAAATGCGAAGCTGGGTTATACTTTCGCGAGAAGCGTGCCCAAAAATTTCACTCTACCAAAATTTCGGTCGAACTGTTTCTATCGTTTGTCGAATTTATTCTTCCATTAACATTGACAACATCAGTAACCAGATTTTTATTCAGAGATTGAAAAACCAGCAATAAAAGTTCGACCGAACTTTGTTTAAAATTTCAACCAAAATTTTTCTTATAAATATAGTGGCCATCAGAATCTCAAAAGTTTTTCAGAGATTTTCTAACCGTTATGCGACTGTTGGAGAGGTAACCATTATTTTTTTTGGTTTTTTTTGTTTCTCTTTCTTTATTTTTTGTTTTCTAACCTTGTTATGTTTGCAATGATTTTTCAGGCTTCTCTCCTCGTTTGCTTGTCCTCGGCCCTGCGTTTTCATCTGCAACTTGGCTCGACATCCTCATCCTTGGCTCGACTCTGCGTCCTCGGCCTGCATTTGTCTACAACTTGGTTCTGCGTCCTCAACCTCAACCCGACGTGCTCATCTTTCTTTTTCCAGGTTGGTCACTGAATCAATATCAAACTCTAGTATCACATGTAGTTTCATGTCCATTAGTGATCTGGGTCATGAACTTTACAATTTGTCCTTAGAGAAGAAAACAAAAACTTTGTTTTTAAAGAAGTCGGATCCAGATGCATATACTTGTTCTAGTGTCAGTGTTTACTGTCTGTGGATGGTTGTTTTTAAAGCTCATTTCCATTTTTGAATTGTATGAAGTCTTAATTTAAAAGTAGTGATGATATGGCTATTGCATTATCATTATTACTTGAAAAAATAACAAGAGTAGATACGACTATATGTCACTTTTGCAATCTAGAGGCAGTATATGTCACTTTTTCAATCTTAAATATTTTTTTCAGATTGTAATTGTCTTATGGATGGTTTTTTTCAAAACTGATATTCCCTAGATTCTTTATTGCAATTTTTTTTGTTTTATTATAAGTTTGATGAGAATTTATCTTGGCAAAACAAGGAAGGCATGTTTTTTAATTCGTAAATATTATGAAAACTGTAACAGAATATAAACCGTATGAACACTATTCCTAAATTCAATCTGGAACTTCAGTATTCCATGTAGTTTCATGTCCATTAGTGATATGGGTCATGAAATTTACAATTCTTTCCTTAGAGAATAAATCAAAAACTTTGTTTTTAAAGAAGTCACATCTAGACGCATATACTTGTTCTAATGTCAATGTTTATTGTCTGTGGATGGTTGTTTTTTAAAGCTCATTTCCATTTTTGAATTGTATGAAGCCTTAATTTAAAATTAGTGATGATATGTCTATTTAATTATCGTTTTTACTTGAAAAAATAGCAAGAGTAGATACAGTTATATGTCACTTTTTCAATCTAGAGGTAGTATATGTCACTTTTGCAATCTTAAAGAGTTTTTAGATTGTAATTGTCTTATGGATGGTTGTTTTCAAAACTGATATTCCCTAGTCTCTCTTGCATTTGTTTTTGTTTTATTATAAGTTTGATGAGAATTTATCTTGGCAAACCAAGGGAGCCTTGTTTTTGAATTCGTAAATCCTATGAAAATTGTACCTGAACACAAACCGTCTGAACATTATTCCTAAATTCAATCTGGAAATTCAGTATCCCATGTAGTTCCATGTCCATTAGTGATCTAGTTCATGAATTTTACAATTCTGTCCTTAGAGAAGAAATCAAAAGCTTTGTTTTTAAAGAATCCACATCCAAATGCATATACTTATTCTAGTGTGAGTGTTTATTATATGTGGATGGTTGTTTTTAAAGCTCATTTCCCTTTTTGAACCGTATGAAGCCTTAATTTAAAACGAGTGATGATATGGCTATTTCATAATCATTGTTACTTGAAAAAATAACAAGAGCAGACATGGCTATATGTCACTTTTGCAATCTAGAGGCAATATATATCACTTTTTCAATCTTAAAGAGTTTTTTCAGATTGTAATTGTCTTATGGATGGTTGTTTTCAAAATTGATAATCCCTAGATTCTTTCTTGCATTTATTTTGTTTTATTATAATTTGGCTGAGAATTTATCTTGGCAAACCAAGGAAGGCCTATTTTTGAATTCATAAATACTATGAAAAATGTACCTGAATACAAACTGTATGAACACTATTCCTAAAGTCAATCTGGAACTTTAGTATCCCATGTAGTTTCATGTCCATTAGTGATCCAGGTCATGAAATTTACAATTTTTTCTTTAGAGAAGAAATAGAAAGAGTCTGTTTTTAAAGAAATCACATCCAGATGCATATACTTGTTTTAGTGTCAGTGTTTACTGTCTGTGGATGGTTTTTTTTAAAGCTCATTTCCCTTTTTGAATTGTATGAAGCCTTAATTTAAAAGAAATGATGATATGGCTATTGCATTATCGTTGTTACTTGAAAAAATAACAAGAACAGATACATCTATATGTCACTTTTGCAATCTAGAGGCAATATATGTCACTTTTGCAATCTTACAGAGTTTTTTCAAATTGTACTTGTCTTATGGATGGATTTTTTCAAAACTAATTTTCCCTAGATTCTTTCCTGCATTTTTTTTTTGTTTTATTATAAGTTTGATGAGAATTTATCTTGGAAAAACAAGGAAGGCTTATTTTTGAATTCATAAATCCTATGAGAATTGTACTTGAATACCAACCGTATGAACATTATTCCTAAATTCAATCTCGAACTTTAATATCCCATGTAGTTTCATGTCCATTAGTGATCTGAGTCATGAAATTTACAATTTTTTCCTTAGAGAATAAATCAAAAACTCTGTTTTTAAAGAAGTCACATCTAGATGCATATACCTATTCTAGTGCCAATGTTTATTGTCTGATGTATAACCATTCAATGAATATTTGAATGACTGTATTGACATTCTCTTTATGATAGAGACCGACCTTGATGAATGACAGAACAATGAATTTGATATGACAGTGAAAACTCTAATCTGGATGATAGTGATAACAATATCTATATAGTATTCTTGTGATAGTGATTTGGAGACTTGTGTATACTTGTATGTTGTTGGATTGGTCCTAGGTTGCCTAATTTTATTAATGTCTCATGATATATGTCACTTTTTCAATCTTAAAGAGTTTTTTCAAATTGTAATTGTTTTATAGATGGTTGTTTTCAAAACTGATATTCCCTTTCGAATAGTTAGAAGCTTTAATTTCAGAAAAAACTAGTGGTGGTATGGCTATTCTCAACAAGGATAGACCAACACTATAATGTGTGACTTCTACAATTTTAAGGACTCTTAAAGCAATATCTTGAAGAGTACATGGTACTTTTCCAACTTCTTTAATGACTGTTTGAACCATAATCTACTTAAAGCAATATCTTGAATAGTACATGGTACTTTTCCAACTTCTTTGTTTAGTAATATATGTCCTTGAGTTTCCAAGACTTGAATGATTGTTTGAACCATTTCTACAATTTAGATTATCTTGTTAGCATATAAAAATTCATGAGGAATATGAGACAACAATGTTTAGGAAAATAGTACTTACAACAATGTTTTTCATATAGTGAAATTTTTATGTATTAATAATTACATCATCGTGATTGAGTATAAATTTTCCTTCAACATTGAAGTCACACATCTTGTATATAACAACACTTTTGTATTTTAGATATTCTACATAGGATAAAGATGTCAAATTTGGAAATAATCTTCTTAAAGCAATATCTTGAAGAGTACATGGTACTTTTCCAACTTCTTTGTTTAGTAGTATTTTTCCTTGAGTTTCCAAGTCTTGAATGACTCGTTCAACCATTTCTGTAATTCAGATGATCTTGTTAGCATATTTACATCATATAAAAATTCATGAGTAATATGAGACAACAATGTTTAGGAAAATAGTACTTACAACAATGTTTTTCATATAGTGAAATTTTTCTGTTTTAATAATTACATCATCATGATTAAGTATACATTTTCCTTCAACACTGAAGTCACACAAATTTTATATAGCAATACTTTTGTCTTTTAGATATTCTACATAGGATAAAGATGATAAATCTAGAAATAATTTTCTTAAAGAAATATCTTGAAGAGTACATGGTACTTTTCCAACTTCTTTGTTTAGTAGTATCTGTCCTTGAGTTTTTGAATCACTATTTGAACCATTTCTGCAATTCAAATTATCTTGTTAGCATATTTACATGATATAAAAATTCATGAGGAATATGAAACAACAATGTTTAGGAAAATAATAAGTTTACAACAATTTTTTTCATATTGTGAAATTTTCCTATATTAATAATTACATCATCATGATTGAGTATAAGTTTTCCTTCAACATTGAACTCACACAACTTGTATATAACAACACTTTTCTCTTTTATATATTCTACATAGGATAGAGATGTCAAATTTGGAAATAGTATGCTTAAAGCAATGTGTTTCTACATAGGATAGAGGTTTCAAATCTGGAAATAATCTTCTTAAAGAAATATCTTGAAGAGTACATGGTACTTTTCCAAATTCTTTGTTTATTAATATATGTCCTTGAGTTTCCAACATGGAAAATTTTAGGGGCTAATATTCGTAGGTAGGCTAATTTTCCATGGTTTTTCCAAAAAAAAGATTCACCAATTTCCATTTTTTTATAAAAATGATTTGCCCAAATTTTACAATATAAAATTATTTTACTTTAAAAATCGCCAACATTATATAGAATATATATATAATATCATTATAAATTTGAATAATTTTAGAAATACATCAATAAAAATTTTATACTTTGCATATTAAGGGCTAGTGAGATTCGCCAATTTTTTAAACTTCCAGATAATTTTCCATCCTTAAAATCATCCCTGGTTTCCAAATCTTGAATGACTATTTGAACCATTTATGCAATTCATATTATATTGTTAGCATATTTACAGAAAATAGTACTTACTGTTACACCATTTTTTGGTCATCTAACCCATTGGTATTAGATGGACCCAAGTACACCATGTAAGACCAATTTTATCCCAAGTATAATTGCATTCACTATGAAAATGACTTAGTAAACCACTTTTATTAAGCTGTTTATGGTCTAAATAGGAAACCCCATGGGAAAACATTAAATAAATCCATATTTGTTTGATTTTCCTCAAGGAATAATTAGTTAAACAACAGTTTAATTAATATTCCCGGTTACATTTAACCCAAAACAAGGAAATGAATTAGATAAATCACTATTTATCTTATTATTTTCTAAGAATAATTATTTAAAAAATACTTAAATAATATTCTTTGTTAAATATGACTAAATATCCCTTAAATAATTAAATAAATCATTATTTATTTGATTATTACTCAACCATATCCTTAAAATGATAAATAAATCATTTATTTATTTATTATTTCTTAATCACATCCTTAAAATGATAAATAAATCATTTATTTATTATTATTTCTTAATCACATCCTTAAAATGATAAATAAATCATTTATTTATTTAATATTTACAAATAAGGGGATTTGACTCAAGTCAAATTCCTTTTCCCTCCAACAACTATAATAAAATATTCCATAAAAGTTGGATCTTGATTTGGTTAATAATATTTTAATTATGCACCAATATCTAGACTAACTCAATATTTTGTTATAAATAGAAGGTTTTTCCCATTCATTTGTCACCTTTTCTTGCCTAAAGATCACTCTGGATCTCAACTCTTGGTATGGCTATTGATCCACCATCATAGCCATACTTTTCCATTTTTGTCTGGGTTTTCTACATCATCAAGAGAGAGGAATTCTAAATCTAAAATGTTGAGGACCTATAAGAACCCATCCTATTGAGGAGAACCAGGAACACCCTCTTGTGTTTTCCTCCCAGGTGCCATTAATACAAAATTCATTTGATATATTCTTGTCTTGTCTATTGGATGCATGGAGTAAATCTTGTTTTTTCTATTTTTTAATGTCTTCTAATGCACAAATCTAGATTTTTGCAGCATTTATCTTGATCACCTAACTGCAAATCTGAAGATATTAGCAGTCATTTCTGTTGTTAGGGTTGTTTGTTATGCACAAAAAAAGAGGTCTTTTTTCATACACTTGGAATTAATATTCATACTAACAACTAGCGACTCCACACGGGTTTACAATTATGACCGCCATCGTTTTTCTGATCCTTGCATATCCAGCTACTTCAAAACCTAGGATTTCTCTTCATCCCCTTGTTTTTTATTTTTTTTATGTTGTTTTTAACCTATAAAACCCTAAAACAATAAAAATTCTGACTTCCGTGTGTTTTCGGACCTATTGTGCAGGTGACAGACATCAGCCACAGCGAAGACGACAACTTTTTCTAAAATTTGCCGTCGAGAGTGTCGGAAGTGCAGGTCACACTTTTCAGCCCAAAACCTACAACCTGGACCTCTAGGGCGCACTTTACAACCCAAAAAGTGTGATCTCTACTGAAAACAGGTCAGAAACTGTGACCTGGACTTTTTGCTGGGATTTTTCTGAAAGTTTTCTAGGTTTGTCTGAGCCTCTGTTCAGGGTTGTCTAACCTCCGTCTCTACCCATTTTGGACCTGTACCTATTCTGTTTCGCTCAACTAAGTGGGAACCTAGCCCCCTAGGGCTTCAATACCCTCCACTTTTTGTGGAAGAGTTTTTTCTGTTGCAGGTTGTCTGAAATTTCAGTCTTCAGCCATTTTTTCAGATCAGATACCTTACCTTCAGATCCGATTCAGATCAGCTTGTTATCCATCCAAATCTCCTCATTTAGTTTTTTTTGGGTTTTCCTTTAGGGTCCACTATGTTTCCCTCCTGGAGATAGCCTTTCGCCACCTCTTTTTATAGCAATTTTCTGCTGATCTGTTGTTGTTTCTGCACCACTTTCCAGCAGATTTTGTCCTTTAGATCCCTGTCCCTTCTGACCTTAGATATATTGGTTGTTTTAGTGTGTTTTGATTATTTTTTCACTCACCTATAGACTAGTTTTTGAGAGACCCACCTCCTTGGGTTTATATTATTGCATTATTAGTTGTTTATTTTCTGTTTTGCAGGCTTATATATTGTCATTTGCAGGTTATTTACAGCTATATAGCACACTTTTTTATTTTTCTCTATAAATGTTTAGGTTTAGAAATTAAAATTTACACACTTCACACACACACCCTAAGCGAAAAAGGGCTTGGTTAACACCACCAAGCAAAGACTCTAAAACATTGAAATCAATTGATCCTACACCTCTCTGCCCTTGTTTCGACATTGTAATCGGTTGATCTTGCACCTCCTTGCCCTTGTCAGTCTCTTTTTCCTTTGTGCCGTGTGTGTGTCGTCATTGCTTAACCTCCCATGGGCTCTGATTTTCCTCAGGGGGGGTAGCACCTCTTGAATATCTTCCCCTCCTAGTAGCACGTATTCAGGATACAGCATGCCTCCTCTTTTTGCCCAACCTCCTCTTTACCACATTGTTACCCAACCTCTTCCGTCTGGTACCCCCGATTACCAAATTCTCATGATGAAATCTCATCAAATTTCAACCATAGACATCAATCTTCAGACTCGGTCTCGTCAATACAACAAGCCTCCCGCTATGTCTGTCTCTGAGCCGCCTTCTTCGATTTCTACAGAGCCTCTTTCGACACCTAAAGGTCCCTTAAAAATCCCTCAGCCTAGGGCAGAGGTTCATACCAATATCCCTAAGGGACCACTGCGTCGAAATGCTGCTTCTAGCGAAGTCACCCACGCGTATAACATAGTCGATGATTTGGCACAATCCCCTGCTGCCATTTCAACGTTGGAACTCCTCCAGTCATGCCCTTCACAACAAAAAGCTCTTCTATTTTCCGTAGGCGCTGTAGATCCTTCTAACAATCGATTGATTGTCTTTGATGTTGACTGGTTAGAACACCCTCCTCTCCCTGCTTCCGCTACTTTCCAAATCCTAGTCAAGATCCGAAACGCTAACATTTCTCGGTGCATTATTGATGAGAGGGCATCCACCTGCGCAATGTCCACTTTGGTTTGGAAACAACTCGGATCCCCTGAGTTGGCTTCTTCCACGATCACCCTCCGAGTCGGATCCCCTGAGTTGGCTTCTTCCACGATCACCCTCCAAGCGTGGGATGGCCATGCCTCCAAGCCCATTGGCTTATTCTGCAATTGTCTTATCACTCTTGTGGGCAAGACTGTTTGTGTTGACGTAGAATTCATAGATACCCCCTTACATTACAACATTCTACTGGGTCGTAGCTACACTTATGCGATGTATGTTGTCCCTTCCGCGGTCCACTGAAATATGTCCTTCCCCCATAAATGAAAGATAGTCACCATTGACCAGTTGACGTATTACAAACCAAAGTCTCAGACCTCCCCTGAGTCCACTATCTCTTCGGTGGCCAATAAGCAAACTGTCGACCCTTTGACCAGTGTCTCACCCGGCGTCTACAATGATTCCTCCTTGCTTATTACGTTCCCTGGTCTTCCTCCTCCCATCTTTGATCCCAGCTCATCAAACGTTTGCATGATGTAATCGTCTCGAGCTTCTCTCAAGAGGCCCGCCTCAGCTAGTCAACAACCCCCTCGCCCTTCGCAGCTGTCTCCTAGCCCTTCGATGCAGCTTTTTGGACCTCCTCCTCCTGGCCCTTCAGTTGGTACTCATGAGCCTCTTTATCCTCCTAGATCGGTTCCTCCAGGCCTTAACCATTTAGGAGTCGTCCCACCTGGCCATTACCCCTCTGATCAGATACCATTCCTAGTCCCTCCACTAAGAATTTATATGACACCTATCATGACCACCCTCTCTCTTCCTAAATTGACCACTGGAATTCCAATTTGGTACCTTGATCCTCCAACCACTACCTCGCCAGGTCAACCCAAACCTTATCTTGCTTTTACCCTGGTTCAATCGGTCCCCCTGACTTCTCTCATTGTCACAGTGCCTCAGCCACCTCAACAGGAACTGCCTCCTGTTGCAACCGCTTTGGGTAAGAAGGGCAGAGCTCGCAAAAGGGCCTCAAAGGAAAAATCTACCCTGACTAACCCTGCACCTCCTCCACCTCCAAATCCCTGCACTTTGTGTGATGTCGTCGGTCATGCCACCCATACTTGTCTCAAGTTGCCCTGCATCAAGCCCATGGTTAATGTCACGTTCCCTGAGTCTACGGTCCCTGAAACCTCTGCTTCTTCATCAACTGCAACCAAGAACACCAAGACTATTCACACCAAACACCCTTATGCTTTATGTGGTCTCCATGGCCATTACTCTCATCATTGTCCCTGCCTTACGCATTACCGTGCCTCTTTGGAGGTAGTTCAGGAGTACGAAATTAAACATAACCAATCCACTTCTCCCGTACTTGCACAGTATGCTGCAGGCCAGACTGAGGATTTACCCACTCCTATTGACATTCCCCCCCCCTGATGTCGAAATGACAGAGCATGCGGCCACCATCCTCTACCTTTCATCATCCTTGAGACCCTCGACAGAAGCTCCCTATGAATCTTCTCCTGCTATTTCGCTTGACCTCCTTTCAACAAACACCCCAGGATCAACATCAGTGGATCCTTTATCTGCTTACTCTTACGTCATCCCCTGTGATGAAGCGCATGTGAGCCTTTCTTCTCATAATGATGAGTCAGGTAGCTTTGTTGCGTCACATGGTCTTTCTTCCTCCCGTCATTCCACCTTTTGTTGCGATGATGACATCATGGAAGCTATGGCCACCCCTAACTTCATCCTTCCCACCTATAAACGAGATGCCATCATCCATACCTGTGGTGACTTATGCGGCCTAAGATCAAGCTATGCTTCCAGTAGCTCCTACACTTCCCCTCCCCAGCAACATGTGGGTAGTAGACATCCTATCTAGATCGCTCCCTTCCGTAACGTGCGTTCGATTTCTACTTTAGGCTCATGTTTCAAACATTGTTCTTTATCCTCCCATTTATTGTCTTATGGCACCTTTCAGTAGGACCCCTCATCCACACCTTATATCGGTTTTTCCGATGGTGTAAATCCCTACTCCCGGAATTTACCCTTGGCAGGTTGGGCCATTTTTACCCCCTTGAATGCGCTTGTTATTTTGAACGGTGTATGCATTGGCACTACTACCCATAATCAGGTCGAATATGATGCAATACGAGGTTTAATAGCCGATGCCCTTTCACATCGCATCCTACATCTTCATGTTCGTTTAGAATCCCTACTTCTTGTCATGCAATTGAATGGTGTCTATCGCGTGCATAATCCTATCCTTTTCAGAAGATATTTACAAGTGAAGATTTTGATGCGTGAATTTGAAATCATTACTTTCAGTCATGTACCTAGAGCACAAAATCACTATGTATATCACATTGCAAACCATATTTTGGATTTGCATTTAACACACACATTTAACACAAGACAATAACATAAAAATATCAAAACGATGCATATCCATAGTATGTGTCCTATAAAATGTTTTAGAGTTTTTCAACTCTAATACATATGACATGCCCATAGCATGTTGCAAAAAACTCAAAACTGGGGGCACCACCTGCCCCTACACACTAATCACCATCTGGAGGATCTCGAGCCAATGGCTCTGCCCCCGCAACTCGTAGATCACGCATACCCTGTCTGGCCATCTCTATGCGTCGCATGAACCCTCGTCATTCTAAGGGTAAACCAATACATGGCTCTATGTACTGGTCATCTAAGTCTTGCCAACCGCACTCAGAAACACCGGCCAGAAGCCTCTCACATCTATGACGGATGTCCTCCAGAAGGGCTGTTGCATCCTCATTTTGTTGCGCCCTTGATCCACTAGATCCTGCGGCCCCCAATACTGCAGGTCGTCCCATGTACTCGACCGGTTTTTCCAATGCTGTATTTGCATCCCAAAAGTAAAAGAATCAGTACCACATACACTATTCTATAAACTTTACATGCACATAAAATATTATCAATTTTTCACTTACCATCGGGTCCCCATATACGACCAGGTGGCAGTGGCAGATCCGGGTCTCCACAATAAATCATCCCACTATAGGGATAGTCATCTATATACAACGAAATCTAATCCCAATGAACAAATAAATCAGGACGGAACACCCATCCAACTGCTCCACCTCCTCCTCTGCACAGTAGTTGCCCCCACCGACGCATCCTAGGCTCTCTCAAGCCCCCATCTTGGAGTTGTATGTGAGGTCGAAGTGTCAGGATCTTCTCAAAGAATAAAGAGAACAAAAATGTACCATATGCATAGTCATGGTTCACTTGCCACTTACATAGCGACAACTGTCATTTCAACGATGACAACATCATCTAGGCCCACCCATAGTAGGTCCCACTCAAAACACTCTCCACAAGCATCATTTGCCCCCCCCTGTGATGTGATGGAGTGCCTGGTTGCCTAGAATCCGCAGCACCACTGCAGCCACAGCACGAGTCTCTAACCTCTCCAAATCCCTGATGGGTATCCATGTCCCCTTGATTTGGAGACCTGGCCGACAATGGCATTCTACAAACTCTATGATATTCCGCCCATGCGGTAATACTGGCTGAGTATTCCCTACCATCCCAAGTGGTGGGAGGCCAGTCAAGAAATATATATCCTGGACCATCAACTTGATCCGGTGCCCCTGCACTATAAATACCTCATGGTACAGGTCCCAATAGCTGACAATTCGGGCCAATAAGGGCTCCCCAGCTCTCATCAAAGGGTTCTCCACAAACTTCAGAACCCCAAACCTAGCCAAAGCTTTGCGGACACCTTGATCCTCTCAGATCTCCAACCGTAATGCGCCCAGGTCTCTCTCTCTTCAGTTCATCCGTAATTCTACCATATCTAAACAAAATCATCATATTTTTCAGTATATAGATAGTAAATATTGTTTCTCATCACAAAATCCTAGTGCTTAGCCAAAAAATAGCACAGAAACACCCCTCCCTGACAGGTCACACTTTTCTGGCCCAAACCTGGGACAGGTCACACTTTTCTGCCCAAAACCTACTACCCAGGTCTCACTTTTTGCCCCAAAAAGTGTGACCTGGACGTGAGGAGGAGTAGGGGGTTGTTCCTGAGCCCTAGGGACCTAATCTGAACTTTTAATCTACTGATAATCCACTGAAAAGAGAGAGTAGGGTTAGGCCTCTTACCTGCAACTGACGGATCTCGGTTCCAACGGTTGGTTTGTCCGCTATGATCGCCACAAGATTTAGGGCCTTCTCTCCTCTCTACATTCACCACAACTCCACATGCAAATGAATGAATTTGGAGGGAAAATGCCTTATTAAAAGAGAAACCCCTGTTTTTTCTTTCACCTGCTGCGACCCAACCGTAGCTCCGTTTACCAAACCGTCCACACCATTGGAAATCTCTCACCGAGCCCTCAAATGTGTATTTTTTAGTTTTTAGTGATTTGATACTTCACCATGACACTTTTTCCGAAGAAGTGCCACTTCACCCTTCCTCAAAATCAAATTTCTTCACTTGCAACACTCGTATCGGGGGCACCATGTTTCCTCCATACTTGTCCACGCTCGTGTCGACTTTTTTTCGTGAGTTAGCATCTTGTACTCATGCTTTTATGGTCCCCATTGGACCCTTTTCCTGTGTGGCAGCACCATCAAGTCACCCTTGTTTAGAGCATCCGAGTTGAGTCATCATTGCTTTCATGGAGTCTATCCCGAGTCCCTTTGCACCCCGCTATAGTCCTCCATCCTTCATTGCTTGGTCCCTCTCTCGTGTCGCACATTATGGCCTTCAGTCCCACTGTCTCCTATCCCTCATGATGATGTGTCAGTCGCTGCTAGTTCATTCATGCCCTTTATGCTCTAACAAGGGAAGTCGTCCATTCGCTACTCAGTACCCCCCATTTCATCATCATCATTGGTGTCAGTCTGTCAGTCGCTCTACTATTTTCTCTCATACCTTAGTTAAGGATCCCTTATTGCCTCACCTATGGCGAAACTCCTTCCGTCGACATCAAATCATTCATTCCAGAAAACAGTTCTAGAGTACGGTGTACCTTGGTTCTAGCTTCCACCCTTGCTCGGTGCCCCGTATTAGGCAAAGGGACTCCTTATTTCCCTTTGACTTGATTGGTTCTCAGCTCCAGCTCCCTTTAGCATGATTGAGATCCATATAATTGATGGTTCAGTGATGCAACAGCCGATATCGATGATTCCCAGCTGTGTGTGAGATGTCTCAACCCTCATGAGGGGGTGGCCCTACAGGTAGCCCCCCACATACTTCGATGACTTCTTCACTTTAGCCTTCGATGCAGCTCCATATATTTGATGATACTGACCGCAGTCACTTGCAGCACCTTCTTGATTGCATATATCAGTCATATTTTCAAATCCCTTTCCTATTTACAGTGGCATCTGGGTTGTTTTCATATCTCATGTACTCAGATATTATTGTACAAAGTCCTAGTTGTTACCCCAGGCACAATATGTATGTGGGATTCATTATTATGTTATTCATCTGGCTCATTTTTATGCCAATATATGCCTTATTATTTCGTCCCGTGGTTTTCTAGACGCCTTATTGTTTTTACTATTACCTCGGCGGGCATAGGTATGCCTCCCCCGCTACCTATAGCAGGTACTCACTCATCAAAGAGACTTGTCACACCTGTAAGTCTCACCTCCTCAGGGTCTAGTTCTTTCAGCACTTTGGTCTACCTTATACTCCTCTCTCTTTGACTTCCCCTTCGATGTCTAATGATTGAGTTCTTACAACGTACTTAGGTCATACGATTAGCTCCTAATTCTTGCACGCTGGTGGGAAATCTGTTACACCATTTTTTGGTCATCTAACCCATTGGTATTAGATGGACCCAAGTACACCATGTAAGACCAATTTTACCCCAAGTATAATTACATTCACTATGAAAATAACTTAGTAAAACCACCTTAAGTTTTATATTCATGAAAACTATGGAATAAATAAATCACTATTGATTTCTTCAGAATAATGGATAAACAACAGTTTAATTAATATTCTTTGGTTATATTCAACAAAACAGAAATGATTAGATGCTGTATTTATCTAACACTCAAAATAATTAAATAAATCATTATTTATTTGATTATTACTCAACCATACCCTTAAAATGATAAATAAATCATTTATTTATTTATTATTTCTTAATCACATCCTTAAAATGATAAATAAATCATTTATTATTTCCTAATCACATCTTTAAAATGATAAATAAATCATTTATTTATTTATTATTTACAAATAAGGGGATCTGACTCAAGTTAAATTCCTTTTCCCTCCAACAAATATAATAAAATATTCCATAAAAGTTGGATCTTGATTTGGTTAATAATATTTTAATTATGCACCAATATCTAGACTAACTCAATATTTTGTTATGAATAGAATGGTTTTCCCATTCATTTGTCACCTTTTGTTGCCTAAAGATCACTCTAGATCTCAACTCTTGGTCTGGCTATTGATCCACCATCATAGCCATATTTTTCCATTTTTTTCTGGGTTTTCTACACCATCAAGAGAGAGGAATTCTAAATATGAAGTGTTGAGGACTTACAAGAACCCATCCCATTGAGGAGAGCGGGAACACCCTCTTGTGTTTTCCTCCCGAGTGCCATTACTACAAAATTCATTTGATATATTCTTGTCTTGTCTATGGGTAAATATTGTTTTTCCTCTTGTTTAATGTCTTCTAATGCACGGATATAGATTTTTTGCGGCATTTATCTTGATCACCTTCTGATGAATCCGAAGATATTAGAAGTCATTTCTGCTGTTAGGGTTGTTTGTTATGCGCGGCTAAAGTGGTATTTTTTCGTACACTTGGAATTAAGATTCATACTAACACTTACAACAATGTTTTTCATATAGGAAAATTTTTCTGTATTAATAATTGCATCATCATGATTGAGTATACATTTTCCTTCAACACCTAAGTCACACAACTTGTATATAACAACACTTTTTTCTTTTAGATATTCTACATAGGATAGAGATGTCATATATGGAAATAATTTTCTTAAAGCGATATCTTGAAGAGTACATGGTATTTTTCCAACTTCTTTGTTTAGTAATATATGTCCTTGAATTTCCAAGTCTTGAATGACTGAACCATTTTTGAAATTCATATTATCTTGTTAGCATATTTACATGATATAAAAATTCATGAGGAATCAATTTATACCTATCAATCTGTCCTCCTTGACAGAATTTTCATATCCAACGAATTTCTACCTACAATATGTCCAACCTGATAGAATTTTCATCCAGCCAAACAACTCTGAGTATTCAATCACATGGTTCTAGTTTCATCATAGTAGCATTCTCCCCGTGCTTCCTAGTTTAAAGCAACCATCATCTGTCCAGACTATATAGATCGGTCATCTCACATGTATCATAAACAAAAAGTCAATGAATTATTACCCAATTCCTTTTAGCTCACATGTTATATTGGCATGAGAAATTCATACTTGTAAGGTTTCCATCAATATATCTAATGTTACTCATCCATATATATAATGTTAACTGATCAATAGCATTAGTGTAGCAGCAACATTATTATCATGATTTGGGATATCATCTTCCACGTTGTCTCTTTGATCTGGTGAGTTCCAATGTTTTGAAGGAGGTTGATTGGATTTTCGTTAAGGATTTCCAATAGCCCCAGTGGTTTTTAATATCAAGGATTCTTTCAAAATCACATTTGTCATGCTAGTCTATTTTTCCTTTCCCTGAGGTAGAAATCTCTTCATCACACTTAGGAGACTCAACTGGAAAATCTTGGTGGTTCACCCACTTCTTGTGTTCCACTTTTTATGATTTCTTTAGTAATGTCAAAAAATTCTAGCAAGTTATAATCAATAAAATAGTATGTTTGTGTCTATAACGTCAAGGGTTCCACTATCACCTAACCAACCATAATGGCTAGGATATATGTTGTAAACTTTGAGTCATTTGCAATAAATGTTCATTTAATATTTTATTGTGGTCCTAGTGTTTTTTGAAACCATGTACATGTCATTTCTCCCATAAACTTTAGGTGATTTGCAATAAATTTTCATTTAATATTTTATTGAATTTTTATTTTTTAGAGATAAAAAATCCCACTAAACATGGTTGAAAAATGGACATTATGTATAGATGTTTCTTGTTATCCCAATCTAGGGAAAGAAGTGATTACATGTGTGCTATGCACTATTGTGACTAACAAAGTCCTCCAAAGGAAAATGAATATACGCGGAAGAACAACAAATAATGAAGCATATTATATTGCATTGATATAAGGCTTGGGAACAACTAGGGAGTATGGATCAAATGGAATTGTAGTTTTCACCAATTCTGAACTTATATGCAACCAGATGAAAGGTGTGTACCAAGTTAAGAAGGAGGGGCTAAAACGACTGCATGGAAAAGAAAACAATATTGTTAGACAATTTCAATCATTTATTATAAGACATTATGCAAATGTTAATAAGATGTATAGTGATCTATTCTATGAGGCAATGCCAATTCAAGATTCATTTGTCAAAGATGAAATAGTGTTGAGACACTTTCCAACAAAATTTATTGATGGACATTGTAAGACATCTTTAATATGTGTGTGTTTTTTAGTTAAAAATGTGTCATTTTAAATCACCATGTGTTTTTTTCAATTATATACCAAGTGCGCTCCCACCATGTAAGCACAACTTGGTGAACTTCATGTTTTAGAAAATTTTGTATTTAATTTTCGAAATGTGCAAGACTTCAACAATTTTTTTAAATAGTCAAGTGAGTTTTACACATCAATTTGTGCTTTGAAATTTTTGTGTTTTTCATAATTTGTGTTCAAGTTGTGCTCCAACATTTGTGTAAATTACATCAATTTTTTGAATTCTTTTGAATTTTTTTTAAATAGTAATTTTAAAATAATTGTAAATGCACAAGGTAATTTTTTAAACATCATGTATCTATGTGTTTGTAGATAGCTCATATATATCATGGATGATCATTTTCCACATGATTCTTGAAGACTTTAAACATCATGTGTATCTATGTATTTGTAGATATCCACACACACACACACACATATATCATGGAGGATGATCATTTGCCACGTGATTCTTCGAGACGAACATCAATAGACTCCCATGCCTCTATGAGAGAGGGGGATCATGGATCGAGGGATTTCCATCATGTTCATGGTATTTATATTAAATGTGCAAGTTTTTAAATGACATTTGAATATATAATCTTATCCCCATACATACTTGTATACATATGGAATTGATTTTTCATTGAATATATAATTTTATCCACATACATACATGTATAAATATGGAATCTATTTTTTATCAATTTTGTGAGTTAAATTATTTTTTCACAAATTTCATTTTTTAGGAGTTCTAAGGAAAAGAGTATCTACTCAATCAATGGATCTTGGCCATGGTTCATGCAATCATGGTATGGTTCACGCAATCTACTCAATCATATGTATGCATATACATATATGTATATTTGAATTGATTAGAAATTTATATTTTTTTATGAAACTTCCCTCTCGTCACGTGAGGGTGGTGGTGGTGGTACACATTCCCCTGGTGGAAAATCGCGTAAGGATGGTGGTACACATTCCCCTAGTGAGCAATAAATGGGTGTTCATGTTGGTTCTCAACCAATGGGTGGTGGCCAATCAATGGGTGGTCATGCTGGTTCTCAACCATCTCCGAGTGGACATGATGCTACTCAGCCATCTCGAGGTGGCCATCAATCTGATTATTATTTTCATTCAATTATTAATTTGTTAAATTATTTATATAAAAAAATTTATGGTAAAAAATTAAATTGTACAAATTTGTTCACATGTTTTTTTATTTATACATAATTTTATGTATTGATGTAAAGGGTGAAAATGTTGCTCGAAAAAGACGTAGGCCAGATCGCGTAATTCAAGAAGAAGGTTGTACGCCAACCATAACTTATCCTTTTGAAATTCTTGATTATTTACCTTGGGAAACAAACATCCAACAATGCAAATTACAAAGGTGTGAACATCTTTATTCAAAATTTAATAAAGATCTTGTGTCTTTGAAACTCCCTACAGAGAGTCGAGAAAGCTTACAAATAGTTATGCACTCTTTAAGCACACTTGTAGATGTTTACAAAAACCTTGGGCCAACCACTGATACTTTTGTAAAAGTGATGAGGAAAATAAAGGAAACAGTAATGAGTCTCGATACATGGGATGATGTTAAAAACAAAGTTACAAAAGAAATGGAAAAATCTATGTTTAAATTAAAATAAGGGCTGAAAACAAAGATGCTAAAGGTGAAATATTTCAAGCACCCTAATATAGCCTACCATTTGTATGATAGGCACTTTGCAGCCTATGGAAGACTACCATGGAATGACGAGGCTCCTTTTTATTTTACAAAATTATTTTATACATAATTCCTTTTAGGAATGAAACCCAATTATAATGACCTTCCTTCTGAATTTTTTGGTCCTATAAAAGGTCGATTATGTGACCATAGGGGTGCTAAGCATGATGCTGAGTTGTCTCGCCCTAAGCCACCCTTGGTAAGTCGACTTCCTTATGTGGAAACTTGCGGTTAGAGATGGATGCCACTTCTCAAATTAGTTGATAAGCAAGGGATGTCATCATAGACAATGTTCAAGCTGCACTTGGTAGAATTGATATTGGTCTGAATTGACAAAGAGCACTAGATAATTCACATGCTAATTTTGTATATAGTACAAATAATGATATAGAAAACATGAGTATTAAAGAGCTTAGAATGTATGCAAAGAATTGTCGCAATGGTTGGAAGGACTTAATTCTTCATGAGGAAGAGAGCGTGGGATCAGTATGTGTTAATATTTAGGGTGAATATATTAATGTAATTTTAAATTTACATATACATGTTTATTTGTATGTGTTAATCTAACAAAAATGTATCATATGTTCACCATTTGCAGTTAACACGCTTGTTGTATGAAAATTTTGATAATATCATGGTCCAAGGTTTAGGTTCTGGCAATCAAGATGATATTTTGGGAAATGTTATTTTTTTTAAGAGTTCATGATGTTGATGTACAATTATTATTCTATTATTATATCGGTATCATGATGACATATTTTTAAAAGAAATAAATGTGTACATATGTATATAATTAAATGTTAACAGATTCTGATTACATCCGATGTTTTCTCAATGGAGCCACCCTCTTCTTCCCTGTTAGGAGATGTGCCAAATAATCCATCGTTACAAGTATTCAATTTTTCACTTATGTTTCAGGTTATAAATTGAAGTGAAAGTTTCATTAAAAAATGAGATCTAGATCTTGAGTTATTTTACAGTTTTAAAATTTCTGAATTTTAGGTTTGTGGAGATGATTTCCCTTCTCCAAGGAATTTAGCGATGGAGTGTATGATGGAGATAGGAACATCCAACAATTTGAAGTAAAATTTGTATAAATTTTTTTTTAATATTATTTCTTTAATGTTAAATCTAAGACTTTTTGTGATCCATAATATAGATGAATGTCTTTCGGAATAATCACATAATTAGGATTTGGTCGACGTTTCGAACCAGCTAATGTGGTTCATCCTCCGAAAAATGTGGGGAAAAAAATCGATCCTAATGAATAAATAGTGGAGGTGCATCATTACCCGGAAATAGCCATTAAGAACTAGTTGTTAAGAACTAGTCGTTAGGACTAGCTGTTAAGAACTAGTCGTTAGAAAGTTAGTTAAGAAATAAATAAATTAATTAATTAATTAAATTAACTATTTGATTAAAAGGGGGGTTAAGAAATTTTATATAATATAATAAGGATTAGGGAGGGTAAATTTTTTATAAAAATAAATAAAAGAACTAGTCGTTAGTTAGTTAAGAATTAAAAAGTTTAATGATAAAATAATTAACAAGAAAATTAATATATAAAGAAATAGGGAGGGGTAAAGAATTATAATTTAATAAATAAATAAATATAAAATGAGGAGAATAAATAAATAAAATAAAGTAACGTAAAAATGACTAAATTAATTAATTAGATTAAAAATATAATAATTAATTAATTAATTAGAAAATTAAATATAGATAAAATAAAAGGCATAAATAAATATAAAATAAATAGAATTACCTAGCAGACCATGATAAATTAAAAAGGGGGGTTACTCAATAAAGAAAAAATGAGGGGTAAATTATTATAATAAAGATAAATTAGGGAAAATAAATAAATAAATAGAGTAAAGTAAGTAAAGAAATAAATTAATAAAACATAAATTAATTAATTAATTAATTAGAAAATTGAATATATATATATATATATATATATATATATATATATATATATATATATATATATATATATATATATATATATAAAAATAAAACAAAATTACCTAGCAAGATATGGGGTCCAACTCTTACTTAATTTCCAACCATCATCCCGGTTGAGATTCTTGGCATGTCGTTCAATTTTGATCGCCTCCCTTAATTTACTATGGTGGAAGTGATCTACTTTGGCAATGACTTTGGAATATTCAATACAAACATGGTGACAGGATCTTTCTACATGGTCAACAAGATTTAAGGTACGAGATCAATTGTGCCTGATATCTGCAGCATGCTCCCGGATTCTCTGCCTAATGGATCAACCTATTTCTCCAATATAGGGAGTTACACATGAACAAGGAATCATATAAACTCATTTCATGTCCTTAGGGTCGATAGGGTCCTTAACAGACCCGAGAGAATTTCTAATAGTGCAGAGAGGTTTGAAAGAAATAGAGACATTATTTCTATTAAGGACATGGGCAATTTTCTCTGTTGTCCCCTAGATAAATGGGAGATGGACCTTGGAGATGGGATCCACCTGAGTAGATTTTCCACTCAATATTTTATAATCCTTTCGAAAGGCTTTAATACCTTGAGATCTAATGTAACCATTATTTTCAAAAACGTCAAGAAGATGAGACTTCTTTGATTCCAAGGACTTGTCTTCAGAGATTCTAAGAGGATGAGTCAGAAGAGTGCACAGGACACCAAATTTTTGGGCCGGAAAATGATGGGAACCAGCATGGAGGTACTGTTCAGTGTGGGTATTCTTGCGAAAAACTCGGTGAGAGATGGAACCATACTCATTCCTTGAGAGAAGGATATCGAGGAAAGGGAGACAACCATCAACTTCATTTTAGTTTATGTGTTTTCATTTGAAATATATATATATATATATATATATATATATATATATATATATATATATATATATATATATATATATTTTACTTTTACATATATATTTTATAGTTTATCCTAGAGGATGCATTGATACAGGGCCAACACGAGACAATGGAGGGGGAACTACATAAGGTATTGCATAAAATTTTAATTTTAATTTTTTTTCATTTATTTTTTTTATTGAAGTTCTACATTCTCATTCAATTTTAAAACATTAAACTTTAATTTTAATACATGTAATATAAATTTATTATACATGTGTATATATATGTATATGCAATTAGGGCCAAAACAGGACAATGGAGGGGGAATTACATGAGGTATTGCATGATTTTTTTTTTCATTTTGTTTTTTATGAAGTTCTACATTCTCATTCAATTTTAAAACATTAAATTTTAATTTTAATACATGTACATAAATTTCCTATACATACCTACATACATATATATATATATATGCAATTACACATTGTGTAGGTTCCCCATTCTTCAGATGATAGCACAAGGAGGCTGCTGGAAAATACATTGCAGCCAAATTCTCTATTTAATTTATGCACACAACATTTTATTTGATCTAGTCTTTTTATAACTTAAACATGTGTCATATTTACTTTTCTATATAACTTGATACTTGTAATACTTGATACATTGTTATGTTTATTTTTATTGAATGAAATAAGTTTTGGACATATTTTACATTTTGGATAGTTGAACTACATTTACTTTTATTGAATGATTTTAAATTCTGGATATTTGTTACATTTGGCATGTGATCACATGTTATTATATAATGTTAACTTAGATTATCTTAGATTATGTTTTGTTTTTTAAACTTATTGTTTTGTCACTTATTATTTAAAATGAATCTAGATTGAAATTGCAAATTACAAAACACATGTGGTACATGTTATGCATTTGAAAATGTGTGAATGTTATAGAATTAGGTGTAAATGTCTATTAAAGGTGATATTTAGGTACATTTTTCATGATCATGTGTAATTTAAAACAATCGTATATGGTTTTACATATTTAAGTTCATGAATATATGTAACAATGATTGAAGTACATTTTCATTTATTCGTTACATTTTGCATACATGATGACATGTTATAATGTTAACTTAGATTAAATCTTAGATTAAATATTTTGTTTTTAAAGCTCAAGTTGTTTTGTCATTTGTTATTTAAAATGAATCTAGATTGAAATTTCATTTTACAATACACATGTGATACATGTTAAATGCATTTGAACATGTATGAATGTTATATAATTAGGACATGTCTATTAAAATTGATATTTAGGTACATTTTGCACATGATCATGTGTCATTTGAAACAATCATAGATGGTTTTACATATTTAAGTTCATGAATATGTAACTATGACTGAAGTACATTTGCATTTAGTTACGTTACATTTTGCATACATGATGACATGTTGTTATAATGTTAACTTAGATTCAATCTTAGATTAAAAATGTTTTATTTTTAAAGCTCAAGTTGTTTTGTCATTTGTTATTTAAAATGAATCTAGATTGAAATTTCAAATTACAAAACACATGTGGTACATGTTAAATGCATTTGAACATGTATGAATGTTATATAATTAGGAAATTTCTATTAAAAGTGATATTTAGGTGTACATTTGCACATGATCATGTGTCATTTAAAATAATCATAGATGGTTTTACATATTTAAGTTCATGAATATGTAACAATGATTGAAGTACATTTGCATTTAGTTGTTACATTTTGCATAAATGATAACATGTTGTTATAATGTTAACTTAGATTCAATCTTAGATCAAAAATGTTTTGTTTTTAAAGCTCAAGTTGTTTTTTCATTTGTATTTAAAAGGAATCTAGATTGAAACTGCAAATTACAAAACACATGTGGTACATGTTATATGCATTTGAACATGTATGAATGTTATATAATTAGTACATGTCTATTAAAAGTGATATTTAGGTGTACATTTTTCACATGATCATGTGTCATTTAAAAAAATCATATATGGTTTTACATATTTAAGTTCATGAATATGTAACACTGATTGAAGTACATTTGCATTTAGTTACAGTTACATTTTGCATACATGATCATATGTTGTTATAATGTTAACTTAGATTCAATCTTAGATTAAAAATGTTTTATTTTTAAAGCTCAAGTTGATTTGTCATTTGTTATTTAAAATGAATCTAGATTGAAATTGCAAATTACAAAACACATGTGGTACATGTTAAATGCATTTGAACATGTATGAATGTTATATAATTAAGACATACATATATTAAAAGTGATATTTGGGTACATTTTGCACATGATCATGTGTCATTTAAAAAAATCATAGATGGTTTTACATATTTAAGTTTACGAATATGTAACAATGATTGAAGTACATTTGCATTTAGTTGTTACATTTTGCATACATGACGACATGTTGTTATAATGTTAACTTAGATTCAATCTTAGATTTTAAATGTTGTGTTTTTAAAGCTCAAGTTGTTTTGTTACTTGTTATTTAAAATGAATCTAAATTGAAATTTCAAATTACAAAATGCATGTGGTACATGTTATGCATATGAAAAATGTGTGAATGTTATATAATTATGTGTACATATGTCTATTAAAGGTGATAGTTAATTTTTAATATAAAGTTGTAAATGAACATGTGCATAAAAATATAAGTTATAAAACATGAACATGTACAATTTTCATAATGTGAGTGTGGTTTGATACTTTTAAAGGTTAAATACAAATATATTTAAGTTCATGAATATGTAGCAATGAAAGAAAATTTGCATTTAATTCATAAATTTTCCATTTGAAATCATTCTTATAATGTTAATATACAATACATATTGATGTACATCTAAAAAAAAACATAAAATTGTAGGTGTACATAGATGTGTCAAACAATCATAAAATTTTAAAATTGCATTAAAAAATATGGTATACAACATTTTTCATTAATGTACATAGAAAGGATACTATGGATGTCAGTTGATAGTAAACTTTAATATAATAAAACTGGAAAGTAAAAAACACGGTACACATTTTGCATTCAAGAATGAATATCATAATTTGCTTTAGATGTCTAAAAAATATCATAACTTAAAATTTGCATTATATCAAATATTTTAGATACATACATTTTGCAATAATGACATAAAATTAACTAGCTCGTGCCAAAGAATGTATGAAATCGTTTAAGACCAGAGAATGTACATGTATGTGTACATGTATAAATTACTTGTTGTGTGCATGTGAAAAAACAATGTACATGTGCAAACACTTGTACATAACATACAATATACATATAAGAATGTACAACTTAAGAATGCACAAAAAAAAATGCTAACAATTTGTATTTGATTTCTGTAAGTTCTCAAAGATGAATCCAAGTATAAGAAATTGTTGGGAAGTTCAATCAAAAAAATTCTAATGGAATTCTATCCTCAATGATCCGTTCATGATCAAATTTTGACATTTTCCATTTCTTAACTTTCAATTTTTTCTTTGATTGAACTTCTATCAACTTTATGTGTGTTGCTCACACCAACTGACTATATTGACAACTTAAGACATCAAGTTCATAGTCTTGAAAGTAAACAATATTCTAACTTTGATGAGTTTGTTGGAAAAAATAACCTTTCAGTATAATAGACCCTCTGTCATTTATAAACCTTTTATCATCATATTTTTCCAATAATTTCATCTCTCGTTCAGTGCAACACATCAAATAATACTTGAAATTTTCTACATTGCTAGCAGGTGCAACTACAGCAAAAGCATCTCCTGCACAATAAAACAAATCCATAAATTTAGACCATAATTAACATGAAAAATTAAATTCAAAATTAACACGAGTACTTGATTTTATTATCTATTTCTAGATCTCTATCATTTGAAAGCATTTGAAAATTTACCTTCTCTAACAAGATCAGAAACTCGATCACCTTCAGATGATACTATAGTCTCCTCCGATTTCATCTCTTCAAAGTTTGCAACAAATATTTTCCCCTTTGTATTTAGTTTTGTATGTTGTCAATCGTTTACATACATTTTTTTTTCACAAACATCATTGGATTCTGTGTTGTCTATGCAAACATGACAAAAACAAGAATATTTTATTTTATCAAATGAAAACACATTTTGGTACTCCTTTGTTTTAATTAAATGCAATTTTCGAGTCCCTTTTATTTTTCAACATCATTTCCAATCGATCTATCTACATATTGGACCCTAATATGCCAAAAAAACCTATATGGAAAATTCAAACAAGAATATAAATATGTTATTTAAAATACAATCGAAGTAGTCATTGTGATAAATAATGTTTCAAATTAGAAAATTAATAAAAATTAGATCATGTGTATATATCTATATCTATATCTATATCTATATCTATATATATATATATATATGCAAGTTAATTTGTATATATGTACATGTACCTTTGTACTTACCTTGAACGGTTAGTCTCATGGCTTAGTGCAGCGATTCACCATTGAACAACTTGTTCAGCTGAGACAAGTTAGTGTGCAGAGTGGTCCATTTGATATCTTTGAAGTGCTCATTTTATACATGCCCTTGCACCATCATGTTCTCATTTTTCATGACTAGTCTCAAAGAAATTCCAACAATGTTTAATGTGGGTTTTTATATGAAGATGACACATCCAAAAGAATTATCGTGAAGATTTTAATTGACATGCGCACCCATCTGACCATATCCAATGTTCATTGAATTTTATTCCACGACCTTTCAATGAGTCATAAAGTTTATCAAAACAATGTTGTACAAAATGTGTATCATGTGTACGATCGTCACTGTATAAAAGTGATAATCTTTAATAATAGGTCAATTTTCACTGGTGCTTTCTATATGATCAACATTTTTTTCAGTGTGTCTATATAGAATATGGACAAGCATAGAGACTTGGTCAGAATTATAGTATTCACTCTATATTTCATTTTTTGGAACAAATGCGTAATTCTCTACAAAATAAACTATTGAAAAAATGGTCCCTGGTGGAAAAAATTCACGGGATTTTTGAATTACAAGTCCTACCATCAAGCTCTATGGGAATGCTTGGTGTAATTATAAATTTCTACCTCAAAATTTGTCAAAAACTCTATCACAAAAAATTATTCTTATTTTAAATCAATCATTTTAGCACTTGTAGTACTACTTGAACCAATCGATGTATGAATATATTCATATCTCTTCCATTTCACTTCTATGTTAGAAAATGATTGATCATTTATGTCAATAGGATATTTTTGTGAAATAAATTCAAATTTCCACAATGATCACATTTTTTTACCACAAACACATTTCTTTTGGTAAAATAATTCATGGCTTTCTCTTGCACATAGAATTTGGGATATGGAATCATGGATAGTGGAAGGAGGAGGTGAATTTTTCCAAAATGTTTTACCAAAATTAAGGAATGTGTCATAATCTGAAATTGCACATCATAATGACAACAAAAAGTATCGTGTATGTTATCTCTAATAATTCTCAAAGTTTTGAGATTTTTTATTATATTTTAAAGAATATCAGAGGTAACCACATACCTACTTTTAAGCTTTAGGGTCTAACCTTCCTAATGCTTAGAGAGGGCTCTCTCTATGAGATTTAACTTTGTTTTTATATCTCATTTTAGGCTAGTTATATAGAGAAAATTGGTTTTGGGGTTTTTATTTGTTTTGGTGGGAAAATCACTTACTGAGATGGATAGTTGTGGATCTATAATCCATTGGGAAGATGGAGTCAATGTGTCAAGCAGATAGATCAGGATCAAGGTCTAAAGTCAAATTTTCACTGGGCAAGATAGTAGAGTCCCTTCAGATCTTCAAAGATTGATGGTGAAATGGTTTTAATCGGGATAAACACCAATTAAGAATTCTTTGATCCGGATAATGAGTGAAAAGGGAGAGGTCAATTGAAATTAGGGGGCAATTAAGGGTTCCCTAGTCTGGATATCAGCAGAAAACATTTAAATGAAAATCAGTCAATAATAGAGTGCTTTTAACAAATTCTGATATAAAAATTCTTGATTTCACATTAAAATTTAGAACACATTCATGAATGGATTAAAAACATAAGAAAATTGACAAATAAAACTTAGAAAATACTTCACTTCAGTGGCCCAACACATGAATCTAGTAATATGATGCTTTATTGCTTGAGATCCAGTCTTCTGACTTGAACTTGATACAAAAACCCTTAGGTTCAGAATATAACAGCTATAGAAATCTTCAGCGATTAATCCACACCTAATACTTCAAATGATGAAGTATTTATACAAAAAGTAGTACAAAATATCCTAGAACAATCTTAGGAATTTTTCTTGGAAAATAAAATATATTTTTACAAAAATATAGTGATAGTTGCCTAACAAATTGCTAGTTGTCCTTTTATTGAAATTAAATAGTTTTTTGTTTGGATTTTGAGCTGCAGCTAGGTAGTTGAGGTGTCCCTCATGCTAGTAGTTTGATCTTCAACTAGTTTAGAACTTTATCTTTCATCTGATACTCTTTAACCTGATACACTTTAACCTGATGAAAACTATTTTACTGTTTAAAAAAAAAATTACTGTATAGTAAAAACAACAGCTCTGTTTTTTCATTTTTTATTACTGCAAACTGATTTTTACAGCAAATCTGTTAGCTTCTCCCAAAATTCTGCCTTTGGTAATTTGATCTTCATGAGTTTCCTGAAGTTCTCATCAGCTTCAGTGTACTTGGCAAAGGTTGGCTTGACCACAAAAGGGTGCTTTACTTCAAGTGTAAGTAAAACAAATTTTCAATGCTTTTGTGCAAAACTTTGCCTGTTGGAATCCCTTGCCAATTTGATTTTTTCACATGTTCTTTGGAAAATTACCTTATATTTTTATTATAATCTTCTTGTTTCATCAATTTATCATTGATTACTAGAATATTTGGAAGGCCCTTTTTCCTAAAAATGTCAAATTTCACCATGAATCTTGTGATGGCTATATCCATATTTTGGCACTTTTCTTCCAACAGTTTCATCAAATTTTTCTTGGAAATTACTTTTCTTACCTCAAGAATAGTTTCTATCATGTATTTTATTCCTATTTCATCCAGTTCCTGCTTATTTTTAGAGTTGAGGAATTTAATAATTTCCAATGCTTCTTCAAGTTTGGTGCCTAGTTCCTCTTTGATTTTCTGTATTTCTTCTCTAGTTGCTTTGAGAAAATCATTTTGTTCATAAATCACTTGTATTGATGGCCAAGTATCATTGACTGATTCAATGATATTGGACCACAATTGAATTTTAATATGTGCCATAGGCTCTTTTAAAGTCAACTCTATTTCTAAATTTTTGAGTTGTTCACTTAACCTTTTAGCCTTTTGTTCTTCAATTTTAGCATTCATCTGTGCTAACTTCTTGGCATGTTCAAAATTCTTGATTTGCTCCTTCAACCTGTTTATTTTATTATTTTGTATGGACATGTCCTCCATTGACTTTATTAATTTGCTTTCCTCGTATGATTTCTGGACTCCTGTAGTAGAAGAATCGATGGCAGAAGTAGTAGATGATGTTACTGTCACTGATGTAGCCAATGGAGCCTTTAGAGCTAATTCTTTTGCTAGAGTGGATGGCATTATTGTTGTCACCATAGGAATTACATTAGGAGGGAAATTTTGTGCCTTGGCAGCTTCTTTTTCTTGGACTAATTTGTCCATATAAATCTCCATTTCTTTGATTTGTGTTGTCATATGTAATATGAGATTCATCATCTCGTCCTTTTGATTTGCCTCCTGTACAATCTCCTTGGCTTGTGGATGTTCTGTAGGAGGTAATTTTAACTATTTTCTGAGTGTTGCAATATCATCATTTTTCTTTTTTACTAGTTCTTCTACAACTTTTACATTAGAAGGGTCATAACCCACTTCAATAACTAACTCCTTGAAAGATTTGATTCTGGTATCTTTAGCATATGATGAAGATTTTTAAACCTTGAGTTGATATTTCACATTTTTCAAAGCATTCTAGAGCTCTTGAACACTCATTTCTTTTGTAGTCATTGTAGAATGTATCATCTCTAAACTCTGCTTATGGAATTAAATTTTTTCCAAGGGATGAATGTCTTGGACTAGTACTTCAAAATCAACCTTTTTGTAATCAAATGTTGTTTGGGAGCTAGCACTATGGGTTGAATTACTATCATCAACAATTTCTTGTTTTGATAATTAATGGTTGACAGCAGCCTATTTTGTATGCCTAAAGTTTGTTTCAAGTATTGAGAATAAATTTCATTCTTAATTTCCTCATTCTTAGCCTTGATCTCTTTATACCTTTCTTTAATATCCATATCTTTGTCCTCTGGCTGTTTTGATGATGAAACTTCCACACTTTGAATTTTATGGATCAATTGTGTGTTGGAAGTGGCAGGTTGTTGTTCATTTATAATCATTGTGGGAGGCACAGTGTCTTTATCTAGAATATCTATATCTAAAATCTTCACTGTCTCTTTTTCTTTATCTGCAGGATTGATCTATGGTTTCTTGATGTACCTAAGTCTGAATTTGGTTTCTGTGGTAGTTTAAGTAGTATATGAGCCTTCTTCCCTATTTCTTTTTGTACCTCTGTCTTCCTGAGCTGGAGTTGTAGAATGTGACTAGTATCACTCTGTTGATCAGCTTCTACCAGTGTATTTTCTAACCATTTAGATTGGTTAGAAAATCTCTCAATGTCAGGCTTTTTCTCATGAATGTAGGGAGTCAACTTACACTTTACTCTCATTTTGCTGATTATACTATAAGGATCATAGTGCCAAAGAAAAAATTTGCTAAATTTATACTCTAACAACTTCTTTTCTGCCTCTATACCTGCTTCTCTGTTATTGCATATAAAGGGAACTACTTGGTTCTTCAATTTAAACTGAGTTTTCTTTTTAGCATCCAAGAAATTTACTTAATCTGAATTCAAAATCTGTCTTATATATTCTAAAGCAAACAACCTCATTGGTAAATACTTTGGCAACTTATAGGGAATGAGGTTTATCCCATAAACTCTAATATCAGTGTGATTTTGGTATAAATACCAATCACATGTCCTACTCTGTTCTAACAACTGTAAAACACTCTTAATCTCATCATTGATTCTAGTTTGCACACTGTTTTTAAGCAGATTTATCAATGGATGAATGAAACAGTCTGTAAAATTTGCCTATGTAAACGTTGTTGACTCCTTTCTGATCAAGGAGGTCTAGAAAATAATAGACTGTTCATTTCCTTCTACATCCATCTTTTGAAGAGCTATAGGAAACTTGTCTGACTGGAAATAGACGAACTTATGGAAGAGAAATGAGGTATACCTAAAGACACCTTCAATAGGTAGTTTAACAAGTTGTTCATGTATACTATCAGCAATATACTCAGCAAAATTGTAGATGACTGCAGGAGGTTGAATAGGCACAAAATTAAACAGAAAACCAAGTATAGATGCATCAGTATGTTCATTAGTGAAGTAACCAAGGATAAAATACAGCATTGAGATAATGTGTCTTGTTCCTTCTGGGAATTTTGAAGATGAATATAGAGGGTTAAGCTTGGGGATTTGTACGTAGGAGGGCATGAATGTTTGAAAGATTTGAAATATTTTTGGAAAATCTAACTCCAAATAGGACTTTGTGAGAAATTCAATGGACAAAGGGATTGCAATGGGCTCAAGCTGCAAACGAAGCATTTGATTTATGGATTCAAATGTTATTGTGAACAATACTTCTTTTTCAGCATTGGAAATTGCTCTATGATCTAGGGAATAATGGGTTTGGCACAACCTAATGGCTTCAAGGCATTGATGGGTGTGAGGAACAACATACTTGGGCAAATTAGACTCCCAAATAAGCACATCATCTACTTGGTCCAAGGATTTATCTTGGCCCCATTAGTGGAGCTCAAGAAGGTTAAATTCAGTTACTGGATCAGTGATTTTATAGTCTACATCAGCCAATGGGTATGTTCCACATCTACAACAGGAAGTTGTAGTGGATTAATTACAATTGTGCTTTTATATGCCATTGATAGGTTTGTTTTTAAAAATTTAACACCTCTTGATTTCTAAAACTCTGTTTCTAGATCTTTAACACACTTCTGTAAGGTTAAACTGTTATACAGAAGGTATTAAAATATAACAATGGTTCTATCTTGGACTGCAAAAGGTATAATTATGGTTATTCTGACTCAAACTATCAATTTTGCTTTAAAAACCAATTTCTTTGACCTTTACAGACCCAAGAAGGGATATCAAGGGTTTTTCTGCAGATTTCTTTGATGAAAACAATCCTAAAACAATCAAAACTTATGCCAAGGGGTTTCTAAGTATTGTAGAAGGGATGATAAATCAGAGGTCTTCTTTAAGGTCTGCAGATGGCTAAATCAATCATATTTTTCTTAAAAAACAAATTACAGCTTCAGAAACTGTGAAATTCTTAGGGTTTGCAGAAGAGATGAATTTATGAGGTAATCTGGTTGTTTATAAGGCAAACATGCTTAAAAAGGCTTCCATCCAACAATATAGTTCTTTTAATGGATGGAATAAGTCTTTTTTTGAAGAATACCTGTGATTTTTAGGAAATTTGGTGCAGAAAATCTTTTGCTGGAAGTTGAAAGCTTTCAAAAGCTTGTTGTGAGCTTTTAAATGCAATCGAGAGGCTTTTCAGTGATCGCGGAAACAAATTTGGATGTTTTTTGTTGGTTTATGCACGAAAACAAGGGCGACGACGTTTTTCTCTCAATGTGAAGGAATTTACAAGAAAAAGGAGTAACAGAAGGCTTGAAATGCGTATATTCTGGTGTTTTTATAAAGAATTTGAATTGAACAGTGTTCACATTAACTACTTGTCAATTCAAATCGGGAGTGGTTTAGGTGCGGGGGATTATTTACTGCTAAGCGGTTTTTGCATCGTAAGTATGGTATATGATTTTTCTTGAATGGATGCGATCCAATACAATCGCGATGCGTGGAGGAGAGAGGAAGTGTCTAAACAGATTTTATCGTAAATCTTATTTTGTTTAAAGACCGCACTATGATATTTACGATGAGAGATCTGAGCTGTTGGATCTGGCGAGTGAAAGCAAACGGATAGGATTAAATGGTTAAGATGCATGGTAACGAGCGTGGGGCCCGACATTTTTTTTATGCGGCGGGTTTGAATTTATATGTTAAAATAGAGTTTTAACATAAATTTTATATGTGAAGTGGGATAGGCAGGTTTTAATGTTTATTCAACCAATGTAATGGATATAGGTGTAATGTCAACATTGGGCAGTTTTTTTTATATAAAGGGATAGTTTTAACCTATGGGGAGCGGGATAATATTCATGTGGGGAAAATACACCATAGGTTAAAGAGTAAAGTATGGATTGGGATATGAAATATATAAAAGGAATTAATATACTACGGAATGAAGGGTATTTAGGGAATTAATACATTATATTAGTATGTTAACAATGAAATGAATTCAGGAATGAAAAATACACTAAGAAAAGTGTAAAATATGATGTTAGGCGGGATTTTCATAGTGGTGGCCCCATATTTAACATTTCACACTTATAGTTTAGGATAATAGCATTTTTGTGGGTTTTTGGATATTTTTGTATGAAATGAGAATCAATTAAAGGGTTTTTTACTTTTCCTAAGTAAAAATGTGTTTTAAACTTAGGAAAAGGGGTTTATTAGGGTAAAAAGGGGTGATGTTAAAGGAAAAGGCTTTTTTTTATGAAGGAGAAGGGCTTTAATGAAGTGGAATCCAATACCTTGGTGCCAATCAGTTATTAAGACGTGGGTCCAGTCTCTCCAAAATTCAGAGAAATGCTCTGAGTCTTTATGACAGAAGGATTTAGTACTGGAACACATTGTGGGGAGGGAAATTAGTACTTTTCCAAATGATGTTTATCCATGCCTTATGAAACTGCTTTCTTCCTACCCATCATTTATTGAACCATTTTTTTCTTTATTTACATGAGTGCATTTGAGCTTGCAAACCCTAATCCATTTTTCTTTTTAAAACAAGAAACTATCTAATTCTAAACTTATTTCATCCAAGGGCTCAGATTAAAATGTTGAGCTCTTTATTTTATTCTCTATCTGACTACTGATCTGCCAAGATTAAACTATTTGGCAAGATCTTTATTCTTTATCTATCAACATGAAATTTAAATCATGAATAAGTCAAGATTAAAATATTTAACTCATCATGGATTATGACATTTTGAACAAGATGCACATAATCATTTATTTTGCAATGAAAAGTAACTAGTAGTGGCATTTTGACTTGCATCACTTTCATGTCTTATTCTAATCTCTTTTTGTTTGGGGTCCATTTTTTCTATTCTTTTTTATATTTTTTCTTTTGAGTCCTTTGATTTTTCTTTTAGGACTTTTACCCTATTTTCATTTTTCATTTTATAATATGGGAAAACAATTTGCAGAAAGAAAAGTATGTACATATTACAAGACTAATTCAATTCAATTCAAAAATTATGAATCCTATTATTATAGGACCCTAACATTAGCTCCACATGGGGATGGTATTTCCTAGTGAAATGTCAAGAAATTTGAGACTAGTAGCCTTTGAATTTTTACTGTTATGACCTTATAAATGTCTTCTGAGATCCACAATTATTCATACTTATGATATTTTATCCTTCAAAGCTTAGGGCCTTCTCTCCGAGCTTCAACTTTGTTAGGAAAAACATACAATCCAATCTAAAATCTGCAATGTTATGTAAAATTATTAAAGTAAACAAAGTTAACTATTGGTTATTTCTGAAGAGTAATAATGCTTAAGAATTCTGCCATCAACAGGTCCACCTAGAAAATCTGATCCATCCATCTCTTTCAGAAAGAAAGCATTGTTACCTCTGTAACCATAAATAACATAAGGTCCTTTCCATAGGAAATAAAATTTCCCATGTTTACCTTTCTCTTCTCTCCTTGAATCCCACTTTAAAACTTTGTCACCTATATAGAAATCATCTTCTTTACTCTTCTTGTCAAAAAATTTCTTAATCTTGTCTTGGATAACTTGAGACTTAAGATAAACCTCTTCTCTTGTTTGCTACAAGTGTATGGTTTGGTTAATTCTTATTTGTCTCAACTTGTAGTTATTGGATTATCTTCATTACTGGTACTCCTAAGGAAGATGGAAAAACAACATCCATTCCATAAACAAGTTGATAAGGAGATGTACCAATTGACTTCTTAGTGGTAAGTCTATCTACCCATAAGGCATTAACTAACCTCTTGTTCCAAGTTTTCTTGTTGTCTTCTAGTAATTTCTTAATGATGTTCACAAGGCTTTTATTAGAGGATTCAACAAGGCCATTACCTTGAGGGTAATATGCAGTAGAATGGCCAAGGGTAATGTGGTATTTATGATAAAATTCAATCGTATTTTTGGATTTTAATGCAGTTTCATTGTCAGTGATAATCTTTTGGGGGCATCCAAATCTTGAGAGTATGTTTTTTTTCTAAAAAGGAGATTATGATAGTGTCAGTGGCTTACCTAGAGGGTATGGCTTCTATCCACTTAGTGAAATATTCGGTGGTTGTCAGAACCCACTTGTGTTGGGCTGAGGATGGAGGATGAATTTCACCAATGAAGTCAAGACCCCATTGTTGAAAAGGCATTTCTGTTGAGATGGGTTTTAAGGGCAAGGGTAGCAGCTTTTTCTTTCCTTCAAATATTTGGCACTTGTGACAGGAGGTCACATACTTTTTTACATCTGTAAACAAAATAGGCCAGTAAAAATGACCTCTCAAGGTTTTGTTTGCAGTAGTCTTCTAGTAGAGATGTCCCCCACAGTCACCTGTATGAAATTCTTCCAAAAAAAATTCAGCTTCTTCTTTAAGAAAACAATTCAATAAAATTCCATCATGATGTTTCCAAAAGAATGCATTGTCTATGATACAAAATCTTATTGCCTTTAATTTTAAAAATCTAGCTTTGGTTCTTGTTAATCCAGGAGGAGATTATAAATTTAGTAATACAAATATAATATCTGCATACCATGGTGAGTCTGAAAAGGCTTCACTGATCTCTAGAGTCACCATATTTTCTTGATCATCTATTTGTGCAATAAAATTAATATCTAAAGCATGCCAATTTGATTCAACCATGAGTTTGGCTAAACCTTGACCTTTTATGAGTTTGGTGGGTTTGATTTCTATGTCATATTCCAAAATTTTAGCAATCTGCTTGCCTCTTTTCCCATCAGGCCCATTCTATGTTAGGATGTCCTTTACAACTGTATTTGGAACATAATCAATGATAAGTGAATAAAGAATGTACACTCTAAAATATTTGATGGCATTTACTAAAGCTAGGGCATGTTTTTCCATTATGTTATACTTTAAAGTGGCATATCTGAGTGATTTGCTAAAGAAAGCAATAGGCTACTCATAGCCCTGGTCATTTTTGTGCAGTAAAACTGCAGCAATAGTGTGTTCTGAAGCAAAGGAGAAAATAATGAAATCTTTTTTAAAGTCAGGACTTATAAGGACTAGTGTCTTTGTTAAGGCTTGTTTAATAGATTCAAATGATTGTTTGGCCTCAACAGTCCATTTAAGTACTGAGTATTTTTTCAACATATTGTTAAGTTCTCTGATTATATCAGCTAGATTTGAGATGAATCTTCTAAGAAAGTTAATTTTACCTAAGAAAGCTTGTAATTATTTAATGTTCCTAGGAGAACTAATGTTTAGAGTGGCCTCTATTCTAGCTGGGTATATCCTAATTCCCTCTTTAGATATGATATGTCCTAATAATTTACCTTCCTCCAATCCAAATAAAGTCTTCTTCGGATTTAAAGAGATGCCAAATTTCCTGCATTTAAGAAAGACTTGTCTGATAAGATCCAAATGTTCATTATTAGTCTTTGGAAATAAAATAATGTCATCTAAATAAATTACAAGGAATTCATGAATTTCTTTTGCAAAGGTTATATCCATAGCTCTTTGAAAAGTGGCTCCTGCATTCATTAACCCAAAAGGCATTTTCACATACATGAAAGTGCCCCATGGATTAGTAAAAGCAGTTTTGGGTTGATCTTCTGGTTGGAATAGAATCTGGTTATATCCAGAGAATCCATCTAACAATGAAATTCTAGAAGAACCAAACACCCTATGTAAAATGTGATCCATCTTTGGTAGGGGGTAGTTGTATTTTAAGGACACTTTATTTAAATAGCTGAAATCAACACACAGTCTGATTTCTCCTGTTTTTTTCCTAGTGGGAACTAGATTAGAAACCCAATCAGAATATCTGATTGGTGCAATTATTTAGGCATCATACATTATTTTTAACTCTTTCTCTATTAAAGGCATCAAAACAGGATTGATCCTTCTAAGCTTTTGTTTAAAGGGTTTTTTATCTTCTTTTATGGGTATTTTGTGTTGTATTATGCTAGTGTCATAGGATTTTAAGTCCTCATGACTCCAGGCAAATACATCCTGAAATTCCTTAAACAAAGCTATGTATTTTTCTTTTTCTTCCTGAGGTAAGGCTTTTGAAAGTTTAATCATCTTAGGCTTTAATTCTGTACCTATATTACACTCCTCAATATCAAATCTTAGTGGCTCCATCTTAGTTTTTCTTACAACAACATTAGAGTCAAACAGATCTTCTAAATGGGTTAATCCTTTTGGTAAAAAAAATTCTTTGAGGTTCAAAATATCAGATTCATCATCTTCTAACTCTTCAATCTCTACATTTTCTAAATTATCTATGTCTAATTGACTAAATTTAGTATATTTAGCAAAATTTAAGTTATTTACATCTACATTATTCAAATCAATTTCACTATCTAATTTCTGATCTATTGTACAGTCTGTGTCTATATTACAACCCTAAAATTCTCCTTCATTGTTCATGAAATGATAAATCTGTTCATCTTATGAGAAAATTTGGCAATATTTACGATTGTCTGGAATTGTTGGTCTGTATTTGACTTCTTTAGTGTATCTATGATTTGATTGAAATGGTAGATTACAGGTACTAGCAAAAGTTTCTAAACAGTGGGCCTGTATATTCTGCTTTCTTGGGATTGCAGAAAAGTCACATTCCAACAGTTCCTTGATTAAATCTAAAAAAATATCTCTATATCGGATTAATCTTGGATTATAAACATAATATTCTCCAGTTATCTGTTTCACAATTAACTCTGAATCTCCCATAATTGACACTCTTTTACCTCCTAAATTCCTAACAATCCGCAGTCCTAAAATAAGAGCTTCATATTCAGCCATATTGTTTGTACATTTAAAATTTAGTCTGAAAGCATGACCTTCTGCATGATTGTTTTCCATATTATGTATCCAAACTCCTACTCCTGCTCCTAATTTATTTACTGATCCATCAAATCTAGGTGCCATAATGATTCATCAAAAATGTTTTCATTGTCTGGTGCTTTTTTTTTCTCTTTTAGTTCAGTATTGTTTTCAATTCCAATTTCAGAGTTACATAAAATGAATGAATCCATGTCAGTGGGTGTAGAGTAAATAGGATAATTTCTTGGTCTTTCTACACTACTAACCATATATTTTATTATTGTTTCGATGTAAATTTTCTTTGGTTGGCCAAAAACTGATATTGTTGCATATGACATATCAAGTTGTAGCTCCCTGCAATTTAGTTCCCCATGAGCGAGATAAAATCATTCCATACTTGGGAGGGATGTCAGTTACTACAATGTCCATGACTATGCTTTTTCCAGGATATTGAATCAAAGTAACACAAAAATCTTTAATCAAACCTAAACATTTCACTTTACTGGAATCAAATGAAAAGAGATCTTTGTAAGGCCTAGTGATGTCTAAATTTAGGGATTCCATTATTGCTTTTGGCATCAAATTGTGTGAAGCCCCTAAATCTAAAATTGAATTATGTAAAATTTTATCATGAGCAGTTAAGCTAATGTAAAACAGTGGAACTGCTCCATCTTGGTGTTTTCCATTAACATCAGGACCAAAAATTAATTCAGGTTGATCATCACTCAAGTTTACTGAATCTTCTCCATCATTCATATTCAAAGTTTCAGTGATAGATGTTTTATATAGGTCATGTTTTACCAATTATTTCAAAGGAATTTGTATCTTTAATTTGGCAATTTCAGCTTGGATATTAAATGGAGCTTGTGATTTTCCTAGCTGAATTATCTCTTCTTTTGTAACTGTAGTTTGGGTAGTTTTTCTTCTTTTTATACAGTTGTTTTCTCATTCTCTGTTTGTGTCTTTACTGTCTTAAGGTTTTTAGTTTTCTTTTCAGGAACATTTTGAGAAGCAATAGATGTTTTTGCAGATTTTGTATTTTCAGCAACTGCTTTAGCAGTGGCAGCTTTCGGATCGGCTGATTTTGGATCAGCAGTAGGTGTTTTGGAGTCTAAAATTTTTGTTTTAGCAGAATTTGTTGTCTTTACAACAACATATTTTTCTGAATTTGTTGACATTTGGACAACATCATCTGTGATGTCAACAATTTTGGGACTAGGTGAAATTTTAGGACTTGAAATTTTCTGAGATGAACTAGAGTTTTGCTTGGTTTCCCTAGGGAGAATTTGCAGAACTTTAGTGGTGGGAGCCTCTACTGTTTTCTTTGTTTGTGTTTGGATAGATTTCTTAGTAACGGGCTCTATATTTTTCTTGCTTCTAAGGTTATATTGCTTATGTACTTCATTGATAGCAAACTCACAACGTTGCTTGTAATCAAAAGACTCACCAGAATCTAATTGTAGTTGTTGTAATTCATATAACTCCTGACCTTCTTGTGTAAGAAAAATAGTGTTATCATCATTAATACCCATTAGATTATAGTGTCTTCATCATCTTCATTTTGATGAGAACTTTCAGCATAGTTCTCTGGGAAATGTGGTCTTATTTTTTGGTCAGGTGTTGATTCTCTAGATTTTCCAGTGTTGGTGTTTTTCTTGAAATTCAAATTTCTAATTTGAGGTCATTGCTGGTGGTTATCCCACTGTGGCATCTTTTCCATATTATCTAACCTATCCATCACTCTCTCTAGTTTTTTTGCTAATTGATCTATTTTTAAATCTGAGGTAGATGTCTCTTCTTTTATTGTTACTCTCCTTTCATTCCTTAATCTCGCTTTCTTTGCTAATAGTTTTTCCTCTACACTAACATCATTAATTTGCATCTGCTCTAAAGTCTATGGATTTCTCTCTCTTAGTTGATAGGTTATATTAGTATCAAATCCACCAGGGAATTTGATAAGGACAGAGTCTGAAGGAGATTTAAGATTAGCAAGAATTGCATTATAAATATTGTTATATCTAGTACAATAATCTTGAACTATTTCATTTGGTGCTCTTTTTATTTTTTCAAATTCAGATAAGATTTGTAATGGATTTTTCTTCTTTTCCCATCTATTAAGAAATAATCTATGAAAAACGAAAAAATCAACAATACTACCAGCATTTAAACCTTTAAACCACTTTTTTACTTCACCAGTTAAATTTTGAGCAAAAATTCTTACTTGGACATCAGCCTCATCAATTTCATGCAACTCAAAATATTTTATCTTATTTACATGTTTTTGGGTAGTGTAATTAGTGGTTGCATCAAATTGAGGTATTTTTCTTTGATAATCTTGGGGCATGTCATGTAACTGTGCTGGAAGGACCAAGGGAGCATATCTAGTAGCCATGGCTTGAATTCTAGCTTGGCTAGAGGGTATGTTGGATGTACTTGGAGAAGAACTAGAAGTACTTGCTGATGTATTTAAAGAACTTGCAAATGAGATTGGAATATAAGAATATGTACTGGAAAATGTGGTTGAGATGCTAGAAGATGAAGTTTGAGGAGGTTCTTGGGAATGAGAATGATGTATTGGTAAATGCAGAAGAAAAAATAGTGGATGGAGTTGAGGTGGTGGATGATGGGAATAATATTCTTGGTTGAAATGGTTTCTTTGAAAAAAATGAATCTGTGGAATGAAATGTGGTGGAAATAATGGATGAAGTTGTAGTGAATAGAGATGAACCTGGAAATTTTATAAGGCTGGTATCTAAATGGGTGGTAGAAGTCTTAGGGGTATAGGTTGATAAAGCACTCAATTCAACTGAATGTTGTAAATAATCTTCATCTATTTCTGTAATCAAAGTAGCAGTTATTGCATCAATATTATCATAAACTTCAAAAATCTCTTCCTTATAATATACTGAAACAATTTCCTTCTTAGTTTCAATAAATGAATTAAAATCAAGATCTATTACAATGCTATGTAAATCAATTTCTGATTTGGTTCTGAATAAAGATTGTTCAAAATTTAAATCAAATTCTATGTCTTGTAAACTTGATAGCTTTTTTGGAAGGGAATTAGCTTTTACTAATGAAACTTTATTACCTAAATCCTCTACTCTTTTATTTTTCTTTCCAATTCTGTCAGGATTATCTACTATGACGGCAGGTTTTGGATATGGATTTGACCTGGTATAGTAGACTCTTCTGGAAGCCAGAATTACAATTTTTTATGAAAATATACTCACAACTTATTAAGACAGTATTAAGGTGAAAAGATAATGAAAATATTTCCTTTAAGACCTATTTGAAAACTGAGGATTGGTTAGTTCCCCAGTGGAGTCGTGAGTATGTTATCACACTAACAATTCTCAAAGTTGTGAGATTTTTTATTATAGTTTAAAGAATATCAGAGGTAACCATAGACCTACTTTTTTAAGCTTTAGGATCTGGCTTTCCTAATGCTCAGAGAGGGCTCTCTCTATAATATTTAACTTTGTTTGTATATCTGATTTTAGGCTAGCTATATAGGGAAAATTAGTTTTGGGGTTTTGATTTGTTTTGGTGGGAAAATCACTTACTGAGATGGATAGTTGTGTATCTGTAATCCATTGGGCAGATGGAGTCAATGTGTCAAGCAGATAGATCAAGATCAAGGTCTAAAGTTAAATTTTCAATGGGCAAGATAGTAGAGTCTCTTCAGATCTTCAAAGATTGATGGTGAAATGGTTTTAATGGGGATAAAGAGCAATTAGCAATTCTTTGATCCAGATAAGGAGTGAAAAGGGAGAGGTCAATCGAAATTAGGGAGAAATTAAGGGTTCCCTAGTCTAGATATCAGTAGAAAACATTTAAATGAAAATCGGTCAATAACAGAGTGCTTTTAACAAATTCTGATATAACAATTCCTGATTTCACATTAAAATTTAGAACACATTCATGAATGGATGAAAAACATAAGAAAATTAACAAATAACATTTAGAAAATACTTCACTTCAGTGGCCCAACACATGAATCCAGTAATATGATGCTTTATTGCTTGAGATCCAATCTTCTGACTTGAACATGATACAAAAACCCTTAGGTTCAGAATATAACAGCTATAGAAATCTTCAGCAATTAATCCACACCTAATATTTCAAATGATGAAGTATTTATACAAAAATTAGTACAAAATATCCTAGAACAATCTCAGGAATTTTTCTTGGAAAATAAAATATATTTTTACAAAAAGATAGTGACAGCTACCTAACAAATTTCTAGTTGTCCTTTTATTGAAATTAAATAGTTTTATGTTTGGATTTTGGGCTGCAGCTAGGCAGTTGAGGTGTCCCTCATGCTAGAAGTTTGATCTTCAACTATTTTTGAACTTTATCTTTCATCTGATAATATTTGACTACTGATACTCTTTATCCTGATACACTTTAACCTGATGAAAACTATTTTACTGTTTAAAAATATGTTTACTGTGTAGTAAAACAACAACTCTGTTTTTTCATTTTTTCTTACTGCAAATTGATTCTTATGGCAAATATGTTAGCTTCTCCCAAAATTCTGCCTCTGGTAATTTGATCTTCATGAGTTTCCTGAAGTTCTCATCAGCTTCAGTGTACTTTGCAAAGGTTGACTTGACCACAAAAAGGTTCTTTACTTCATGTTGTAAGTGAAACAGATTTTTAATGCTTTTGTGCAAAACTTTACCTATTGGAATCCCTTGCCGATATGATTTGTTCACATGTTTTTTGGAAAATTCCCTTATCTTTTTATTGTAATCTTCTTGTTTCATCAATTTATCATGGATTAATAGAAGATTTGGAAGGCACTTTTGCCTCAAAATGTCAAATTTCACCATGAATCTTGTGATGGCTATATCCATATTTTGGCACTTTTATTCCAACACTTTCATCAAATTTTTCTTGGAAATTACTTTTCTTACCTCAAGAATAGTTTATGTCCTGTCTGTTATTCCTATTTCATCCAGTTCCTGCTTATTTTTAGAGTTGAGGAATTTAATAATTTCCAATGCTTCTTCAGGTTTGGTGCCCAGTTCCTCTTTGGTTTTTTGTATTTCTTCTCTAGCTGCTTTTAGAAAATCCTTCTATTCATAAATCACTTATATTGATGGCAAAGTATCATTGACTAATTCAATGATATTGGACCATAGTTGATTTTTAATATGTTCTATAAGCTCTTTTAAGGTCAACTCTGTTTCTAAATTTTTGAGTTGTTCACTTAACCTTTTAGCCTTTTGTTCTTCATTTTTAGCATTAATCTGTGCTAACTTCTTGGCATCTTCAAGATTCTTGATTTGCTCCTTCAACCTGTTTATTTCATTATTTTGTATGGACATGTTGTCCATTTTCTTTATTAATTTTCTTGCCTCATCTGATTTCTGGACTATTGTAGTAGAAGACTCAGTGGCAGAAGTAGTAGATGATGTTACTGGCACTAATGTAGCCAATGGAACCTTTGGAGCTAATTATTTTGCTAGAGTGGATGGAATTGATATTGTCACCATAGGAGTTACAGTAGGAGGGACATTTTGTGCCTTGGAAGCTTCTTTTTCTTGGACTAATTTGTCCATCTCAATCTCCATTTCTTTGATTTGTGTTGTCATCTGTAATATGAGATTCATCATCTCATCCTTTTGATTTTCCTCCTGTACAATATCCTTGGATTATGGATTTTCTGTAGAAGGTAATTTCAACTGTTTTTTGAGTGTTGCAATATCAAAATTTTTCTTTTTTACTAGTTCTTCTGTAAATTTTACATTAGAAGGGTCATAACCCACTTCAATAACTAACTCCTCTAAAGATTTGATTCTGGTATCTTTAGCATATGATGAATATTTTTCAACCTTGAGTTGATCTTTCACATTTTTCAAAGCATTCTGGAGCATTTTAACACTCATTACTTTTGTAGTCATTGTAGAATATATCATCTTTGAACTCTGCTTGTGGAATTCAATTTGATCTAAGGGATGAATGTCTTGGACTGGTACTTCAAAATCAACCTTTTTGTAATCAGATGTTGTTTTGGGAGCTGAAACAGTGGGTTGAAGTACTGTCATCAGAAATTTCTTGTTTTGATAATCAAAGTCTAAATGCAGCCTATTTTTTATGCCTGAAGTTTGTTTCAAGTATTGAGAATAAATTTCATTCTTAATTTCCTCATTCTTAGACTTGATCTCTTTATACCTTTCTATAATATCCATATCTTTTTCCTCTGGCTGTTTTAATGATGAAACTTCCACACTTTGTTGTTTCTGGATCAATTGTGTGTTGGAAGTGGTAGGTTGTTGTTCATTTACAATCACTGTGGGAGGCACAGTGTCTTTATGGAATATCTGTATCTAAAATCTCCATTGTCTCTTTTGCTTTATCTGCAGGATTGATCTTTGGTTTCTTGTTGTACCTGATTTTGAATTTGGTTTTTGTGGTATTTTTACCAGTATATGAGCCTTCTTCCCTATTTCTTTTTGCACCTCTGTCTTCCTGAGCTGGAGTTTGCAAAATGTGACTAGTATCACTCTGTTGTTCAGCTTCTACCAATCTATTTTCTAACCATTCAGATTGGTTAGAAAATTTCTCAATGTCAGGTTTTTTCTCATGAATGTAGGGAGTAAATTTACACTTTATTCTCATTTTGTTGAATATACTATAAGGATCATAGTGCCAAAGAAAACTTTTGTTGAATTTATACTCTGACAACTGCATCTATGCCTCTATACCTGCTTCTCTATTATTGCATATAAAGGGACCTACTTGGTTCTTCAATTTAAACTTAGTTTTATTTTTAGCAGCCAAGAAATTTACTGAATCTGAATTCAAAATCTGTCTTATATATTCTAAAGAAAAAAACCTCATTGGTAAATACTTTGGCAACTTGTAGGGAATGAGGTTTTTCCAATAAACTCTAATCTCAGTGTGATTTTGGTATAAATATCAATCACTTGTCCTGCTTTGTTCTAACAACTGTAAAACCCTCTTAATCTCATCGCTGATTCTAGGTTGCACACTGTTTTTAAGTAGATTTATCAATGGATGAATGAAACAGTCTATAAAATTTGCATATGTAAACTCTGTTGACTCCTTTCTGATCAAGGAGGTCCAGACAATAATAGACTGTTCATTTCCTTCTACATCCATCTTTTGAAGAGCTATAGGAAACTTGTCTAACTAGAAATAGATGAACATATGGAAGAGAAATGTGGTATACCTAAAGACACCTTCATTAGGTAGTTTAACAAGTTGTTCATGTATACTATCAAAAATATACTCAGAAAAATTGTAGATGACTGCAGGAGGTTGAACGGGCACAAAATTGGACAGGAAACCAAGTATAGATGCTTCAGTATGTTCATTAGTGAAGTAACCAAGGATACAAGACAACATTGAGATAATGTGTCTTGTTCCTTCTGGGAATTTTGAAGATGAATATGGAGGGTTAAGCTTGGGGATTTCTACATAGGAGGGCATGAATGTTTTAAATATTTGAAATCTTTTGGGAAAATCTAACTCCAAATAGGAATTTTTGAGAGCTTCAATGGAAAAAGGGACTGCATTGGGCTCCGGCTGCAAATGAAGCATTTGATTTATGGATTCATCTGTTATTGTGAATAATACTTCTTTTTCAACATTGACAATTGCTTGGGGAATAATGAGTTTGGCACAATCTAATGGCTTCAGGGCATTAATGGGTGTGAGGAACAACATACTTGGGAAAATTAGACTCCCAAATAAGCACATCATCTACTTGGTCCAAGGATTTCTCTTGGCTCCAACAATGGAGCTTAAGAAGGTTAAATTCAGTTACTGGATCACTGATTTTATAGTCTACATTAGCCAATGGGGTATATTCTACATCTACAACAGGGGGTTGTAGTGGATTAATTACAATTGTGCTTTTAGATGCCATTGATAGGTTTGTTTTTAACAATTTTACCCCTTTTGATTTCTAAAACTCTTTTTTTAGGTCTTTAACACACTTCTGTAAGATTAAACTATTTACAAAAGCTATTTAAATATAACAATGGTTCTATCTTGGACTGCAAAAGGTATAATTATGGTTATTCTTACTCAAACTGTCAATTTTGCTTTAAAAACCAATTTATTTGACCTTTACAGACCCAGGAAGGGATATCAAGGGTTTTTCTGCAAATTTCTTTGATGAAAACAATCCTAAAATAGTCAAAACTTATGCCAAGGGGTTTCTGAGTATTGTAGAAGGGATTTGGATAAATCAGAGGTCTTCTTTTATGTCTGCAGATGGCTAAATCAATCATATTTTTCTTAAAAAACAAATTATAGCTTTAGAAACTGTCAAATTCTCAGGGTTTGCAGTAAAGATGAATTTATGAGGTAATCTAGTTGTTTATAAGGCAAACAGGCTTAAAAAGGCTTCAATCCAATACTATAGTTCTTTTAATGGATGGAATAGGTCTTTTTCTGAAGAAAACCTATGATTTTTAGGAAATTTGGTGTAGAAAAGGGTTAGCTGGGAGCTGAAAGCTTTCAAAATCTTGTTGTGACCTTTTAAATGCAGTCAGGAGGCTTTTCAATGATCGCAGCAATGAATTTGGATGCTTTCTGTTGGTTTATGCACGAAAACAAGGGCGACAACATCTTTCTCTTAATGTGAAGGAATTTACAAGCAAAAGGAATAACAGAAGGCTTGAAATGTGTACATTCTGGTGTTTTTATAAATAATTTGAATTGAAAAGTGTTCGCATTAACTACCTGTCAATTCAAATCGGGAGTGGTTTAGGCGTGGGGGATTATTTTCCGTTGAGCGGTTTTCACATCGTCGAAGGATGGTATATGGTTTTTCTTGAATGGATGTGATCCAATACAACTGTGATGCATGGAGGAGAGAGGAAGGGTCTAAACAGATTTTATCGCAAATATTATTTTGTTTATATACCACGCTATGATATTTGCGATGAGAGATCTGAGCCGTTGGATCTGGCAGGTGAAAGTGAGCGGCTGGGATTAAATGGTTAAGATGCAAGGTAACGAGCGTGGGTCTGGGATTTGTTTTATGCAGCGGGTTTGAATTTATATGTTAAAATATATTTTTAACATAAAGTTTATATGTGGCGTGGGATGGGCGGGTTTTAATGTTTATTCAACCAATGTAATGGATATAGGTGTAATGTCAACATTGGGCGGGTTTTTTTATATGAAGGTATAGTTTTAACCTATGGGGAGCGGGATAATATTCACGTGGGGAAAATACACCATAGGTTAAAGAGTAAAGTATGGCTTGGGATATGAAATATATAAAAGGAATTAATATACTATGGGATGAAGGGAATTTCGAGAATTAATACATTATATTAGTATGTTAACAATGAAATGAATGCGGGAATGAAAAATACACTAAGAAAAGTGTAAAATATGATGTCAGGCGGGATTTTCATAGTGGTGGCCCCATATTTAACATTTCACACTTAGCATTTTTGTGGGTTTTTGGATATTTTTGTATGAAATGAGAATTAGTTAAAGGGGTTTTTACTTTTCCTAGGTAAAAATTTGTTTTAAACTTAGGAAAAAGGGGTTTATTAGGGTAAAATGGGTGATGTTAAGGGAAAAGAATTTTTTTTAATGAAGGGGAAGGGCTTTAATGAAGTGGAATCCAATACCTTGGTGCCAATCAATCATTAAGATGTGGGTTTGGTCCCACCAGAAGTCAGAGAAATGCTCTGAGTCTTTATGATAGAATGATTTAGTACTGGAACACATTGTGGGGAGGGAAACTATTAATTTTCCAAATGATGTTTATCCATGCCTTGTGAAACTGCTTTCTTCCTACTCATCATTTATTCTACCATTTTTTTTTCTTTATTTACATGAGTGCATTTGATCTTGCAAACCCTAATCCATTTTTCTTTTTAAAACAGGAAACTATCTAATTCTAACCTTATTTCATCGAAGGGCTCAGATTAAATTGTTGAGCTCTTCATTTTATTCCTTATCTGACTACTGATCTACCAAGATTAAACTGTTTGGAAAGATATTTATTATCTATCTATCAGCATGAAATTTAAAGCATGAATAAGTTAAGATTAAACTATTTAACTCATCATGGATTATGGCATTTTGAACAAGCTACACAATCATTTATTTTACAGTGAAAAGTAACTAGTAGTGGCATTTTGTCTTGCATCACTTTCATGTCTTATTCTTATCTCTTTTTTTTGGGGTCCATTTTTTCTATTCCTTTTTATATTTTTTCTTTTAAGTCCTTTGTTTTTTCTTTTAGGAATTTTACCCTTTTTTCATTTTTCATTTTCTAATATGGGAAAACTATTTGCAGAAAGCAGAGTATGTACATATTACAAGACTAATTAAAGTCAATTCAAAAATTATGAATCTTATTATTATAGGAACCTAACAACGTACAGTGATAGGTTTAACATACCATGGTTTTTTTTGCACAAAAGCACTGATTGAGACATTAATTTCATGATTCTCTTCTATGAACTTATTGAAAAACTCTATCTAAGTGGTGTCCAAGATATGTTTTCCATGTTCTTCGTACTGATTTCGTGCTATTCTTCATCACATCACATCCCTTGCTTTTGGTGAAACACGTGAATTTTTCATCTAATATTCATATATTATTTTTTTAACATCTTCTCCAAGTCTATCTTTGTAGGGTTTCCTACAAATAACTATCCAAGAAGCAATTTCATCATTTACATCTATTTTCAATCGAAATTTCTGATGTTTGTGCAAATTTTTTTCGTGAGGTCCCTAATTCTTGTGTCATAGATTTTATCAAACAATTCTCTTTAGTACTTGATGAAACCATTGTCATTTGTGTTGCTCTACGTGCATCTAAATCACTTTTCTTTCAAGATCTTCCAATTGACTTTAGAGCACTATTTATATTTTGCATCACATTTTCTTTCATTTTTTTTCTTTTATTGATTTTCGAATACCCAATAGAGTCGTAGCTTCTTTCAATTTTTTTGTGCTAAGAGCCTTCTCAAAATTTGGGCTTGAACTGCCACATTTTCATCTTTGAAGAACATCTCGATAATGCGTTGAACACGATATCGTATAACATGGTCAGATTTTTTACCTCCATATGTGTCAGTGTCAACATTTTTTAACATCTCATCATCGATATCGATTTCATTTGTACATATGAGAATTAAATGTACAAAATTAGTTTAAATATTCAATAAATAATTAAATTAATAAATATGTATAATTTAAATAATACACATTCAACATATATATGAGTGGAAATGCGAAGGTCGGTTACACTTTTGTGAGAAATGCGCTTGAAAATTTCACTCGTGTACATGTTCGGCCGAACTTTTTCCGTCGAATGTTGATGGCTTCAATAGTAGAATTTTTGGTTGGAGGTAGAAAAATCGGCGCTAATAATTCGACCGAAATTTGTCTTATAAATATAGTGGCCCACAGTCTGCCCGAACATTTACTATGATTGCAATTTACCGTTACGTATTTCAATTTAATATGATTTCAATGACTGTTGTGGGTAAGTTTTTGTTGCAAATTTTTTGTTTTTTGTGTTAATTTTATTACCATTCCTTGTTTTTACAGGATTCCTTGACGTTCTTGGCGTCCTCGTCTCCTCATCCTCATCTCCTCGGCATTCTTGGCGTCCTCGTCTCCTTGGCTTCGTTTGTCTCCTCGGATTTTTCCAGCTAAGTGATCCACAACTCATTAGGGTGAATTAATTGTATTTAGCATGGTTTTAGCTTTGAATGTAATGTAATGTTCTAGGAATGAAATCAATAAAGAAATTAAATATACTTGTATTGAGAAAATGAATGTAAACCGTGTAAATTAATAACCTTCTTTTATTACAATCACATAAGTGGATTCTACCTGGTTTTCTAGATATTGTACAGAGTAAAACGAATAATAGTTTGTGTTTATTTTTTTATTTTTGTAGCATTTCTAAGAAATTATCTTAAGCGTAAGAACAATCTGCAACGTGAACTCTTTTGACATATTTCCTTGTTCATAATATTATTTGGATTATAATATTGGATTTATTATTCGGTTTTCCATGTTCAAATTACATTTATTATTCGGATTTGCTAATTAACGAATGAAGTGTTTCACCAAACCAGTTTTTTTTTTTAATCTACATATTTCAAAAATGGAAAATGTATGTACAATTTTTAACTATAAATGACTAGGAAGGAAATTAGCATCACCTCTCCAAGCTACAAGAAATCTTCCAACGTTTTCATAGGAGGGGATTATAATTGGTTTTCTTGATACTTCTATAGCTTTTCTCCCAAAACAACAATGATTAAATACAAAGGTTCACTACTTGAGAAACGACCCAGTTTTAGCAAACCAATTTTTATTTTCCATTCAACTACAATATTTTTTCAAAAATAGAAAACTTGTGTACATTAGTTCAATATAAACTGTGACTTGGAAGGAGGTTGTCATTAGCTTTCCAATTGAATAAAATTCTACCCACCTTTCCAAATCAAAATTTCTTCCCACCTTTCCAAATCATTATCATTATTATACTCCAGTAAATGTATAATAAGGAATGGAATGAATGGAAATCTAAATATCATCAATGGCCTACCTAGTCGATTATCATCGTTGACAATTTTTCATTATAAATGACTAGGAAGGAAATTATCATCACCTCTTCAAGCTACGGAAACTCTTCCAACTTTTTCATCGGAGGGGATTATAATTAGTTTTCTTGATATTGTTGTAGCTTTTCTCACATAAAAACAACGATTAAATAATGAGATTCGCTACTTGAGCAACGACCCATTTTTAACAAACCAGTTTTTGTTTTCCATTCAACTACAAAAAAAAAAGTTCAAAAATAGAAAACCTTTGTACAATAGTTCAATATAAACTGTGACTTGGAAGGAGGCTTTCATCAGCTTTCCAGTTGAAGAAAATTCTACCCACATTTCCAAATCAAAAAAAATTCCCGCGTTTCCAAATCATTATCATTATTATACGCCAGTAAATGTATAACAAGGAATGGAATGGATGACAATGAAAATATCGTCAATGGCCTACCTAGTTGACTATCATCATTGACAATCTCAACGAACATAATCATTCCAATACAAGCTTTCTAACATAATGGATGTTTTTCTTATTAGAGAAATAGTAGGTTTAGAATCCTTAAATATAGGAAAACATTTAAATAGAGTTTAATAATATTATATATTCATATTTTAAATATTAGATTGTTGTTATAATAACATAATTCAATGGAAAACAAATTGTGATATTACATTAAAAATTTGGATAATTTAAATAAAAAATTATTCATTTTAAAATTATTAATCACTTAAATTTTATTAAAAAATTATAAGAAATATAAAATAAATTTCAAATATTTATCTTGTTTTGTTTAATTTAATGAGATATATTTTATCCCTTTTAATAAATAATATAACTTTCAATAAAAATGCAATGTTTTATTAAGATGGGAGCAATTCAGGGATTTCAAATCAGGGCTAAGGCTTGCTAGAGCAGTATTTTGGGAGAGCTCTAAAAAAGGGTTATTCACACATTCATCTCTACATCTGAGAAATAAACTATGGTGATTGTAGTTGTGGATAGAAATATTGCCAATAAAAAAATTGCCTTGATAGAATTTGGTTATGTGAGAAAGTGTTCATAAGTATAAACAGGTAAGCTATAATCTAGATCAAAACATGAATGTTCTCATGTGGTATGAGATGGAAGAGTGTTTTACTCCCAAGTTATTATATTTTTGTTTGTAAAAGAGTTGTTATTATGACTATCTCAATTTTATGGAGTGGTGGTTGTTAAAAATTAATTCATTTCACTTTAAATTTTGCACCCATCCCTTAGATTTTTTTTCTCATATATTGACTATAAAAATGCACATTTTCAATTTTTAACTATGAAAATACACATTTTCTAAGTGATTTCCATCTAACATTTAAAATTTGGCAATGTCTTTGTTAAGATGGGAGTCTTCCTGCGTCACACAAATGGAATTTTAAGATAGAGTCTAAGAGTCGTAGTTTTCCAAAGAGGCTATGAAAGTGTACTAAGGTCTACATGGTGGATAGGGATTAGCTTCACATCCTTGATCACGTCAAAAAAATCATAAGCTTTTCTCTTTGAGTAAAATATAAATCCAATATTAAGGTGATGAATAATATCTTGAAATACATGTTAATTTAGGGAAAAAACAAAGTACGTTCAAAGGAATTGAAAGAGATTTTCTAGATAAGGGAAAGTTGACACTCACAAATTTTGAGTAGAACGTAAAATGAAGGGTATGAGAAATGTAAAAAATTCATCAAAATTTCATTTGACAGGCAGAGGGGATTTGAAATTCCAAGCATGACTGGACCTATATTAAATTAGTGTTGTGGTTGATTGAACGGTAAAGCGCTGGAACAAAGTTAAATATTTGACATTTATGGTAAAAAATAATTTAAATGATTCAATTGACTTTGTACCCTTTTATAGCCATTATTGAATTATTTAACGCAACCTATTCTTCATTGATGTTGTGAGGAGGCCATTTTTGTTTCCCCAATGTTGATTCTATGCTTATCATCTCATCTTCTCTTAATGGAATATACAGTCTTAAATTTTATACAAACTGTATATTCAATAATATACAGTCTTAAATTTTACTAACTTTATATTTGACATTTATGATCAAAACTAATTTAAACGATTCAGTTGATTTCATACCCTTTTATAGACATTATTGAATTATTTAATGCAACCTATGCTTCATTGTTATTGTGAGGAGATCAGTTTTTTTCCCAACGTTGATTCTATGCTTATCATCTCACCTTCTCTCAATGGAATATAAAGTTTATACAGATTGTATATTCATTAATATACAGTATTAAATTTTACCAGCTTTTGAGTATTTCTCGAGATATCAACTTTTACAACTTGATGGAATCCATAATAAATTCCATGATATTCTTATTTGTATGTTGTAACATAGAGACATTGTGCAATGTTAAGCAACACTTTTTTATTATAACATTTATCTCCATACATTCGTTAATTTCCTCTTTCCATAAAATATTTTGGAATAACGTAAGATACTGTAATCTTACTGGAGATAAAGATTAAGTCACAGGTTCATAATTTCAAGTGTAAGTTTTGTAATTATGGGCACTTCGTCTTCTTTTATTGTTACTCTCTCCATATCTATGTTTTCAAAATAAAGTATCAAAAGAAACAAGGAGCAATTGTCCCTCATCTTGTAATCTTCGATGATGTTGCAGTTTGTTGGCCAATTAAAATGTGTTATTTATCTATGTGCCTATTTGCACATCTTGGCTTTGGGTTGATTCATTGGGTTTTTCATTGCATTTTGTTGACCAGATACCAGGTATTTATTACATTGGATATCTCGCACCCATTTTTCTTTGCCCGCATGATCCTCTATGGATTTTTGGACACCTCTCGACTAGGTAGGCTTCTTGCTTTCTCCTTGCACACTTCTAACAGTTAATTTTCCTTGTTACAATGTGCAGCAACAAATGCAAGTTATGCAATTTTGGGCACTTTGTGCTTCAAAGTAGATTTTTTTTGTACAAATATATAATTCACTACAATAATTTTTTTTTGTACAAATATATAATTTACTACAATATTGTCTATTTATACAATAAACGTTTCTCTACAATTTTGTCTTTCTGTATTACAATATTGTATTTTTTTATAAAACAATACATGTGTATTTTTGTACAAGTAGATATTCCAATGTTACATTTTTTGGATAATAATTTTTGTTCATTTATGCACTGAATAATCCCCTATTTAGGAAAATAAAGCACACATATACTTAGTTTTGAATTGGTTCTTTCATGCATAAAAAATAGTGTGTAGGGAGGAGACAATATAAATACTAGCTCCTCTTAGCACAATACACTTTCCATAAAAAATCTAATCGAAATTTGAACTTCAATGTCAAATAAATGTGCTTAATTTCCTATGATAATAAATTCCATTGATTGTTGTTATGACTCCATATCTTACCACCCGTGGATGACTTGCAACAACATTACAATCTCAAAGTCCACGCAATCATTAGGAATGTGTGATTATAATTATTCAATAATAATTTTTTGTTCCTATCACAATGGTGGGTAGCATATGACTCTTGCTTAGGGACAAGTGCTCCCTGTGGGATTGCTTGAGAATCCTAGAATCTCATCATGAAATTAGGTGATTCCAATTTAAGTTTGTAGCCTAATGTAACTGCCTCAAAATTGTATCTAAATAATGGCCCTTTCCCTTATTCTTCATAATCATGGAGAAAAAATAAACATCAAATATTGGATACATGTAGTTTGTGGCCTCTTTCAATACTAGATCGCAAGCCAATTCAAAAACCTGCTAGTAAAAAAATGCTAGCTCACAACCCAATCCAAGAGCCTTCTATACAAAAAAAAATTCAATCCTTTGATTAGTTTGGCTACCATAAAATTTCTCTATCTAATTCTGAACAAATTATTGCAATCAATATATCCATCAACCTTTACCCCAACCTCTAGTTACATTTTCATGTTAGGATAAATATATCTAGTAGGTAGTGAATTTATGATCAACAATTTTTCTATATATTCTCTTGTTAACTCAAACACCTCACCCCTTAAAGACTTTCCATTTCCAAAATAATTAGAATTACCAATTTCTACCTCCAACAAAAAAATTCATTACTAGTCTATAGTAATCAATGAATATTTTATCGAAATCCATCAATCTAGTTTCATTTCCATGTGGATCATAACTATCATAGATGAGAGAATACTTAAAATCAACCACCTGTGATTTGGGATGACTACGTGTCAGCTACCATTCAAAAACTTCAACATTTTTTCTATATTGACTTCAATATATCCCTCATCTTCTTGGTTTTCATGTCACTATTTTTTTTGGATAGAAAGCATGAGAATATGGTCTAAAATGAATAAGGTTTTACCACACAATCACTCTACATATTCATTTGAAAGATGTTTAAATCCTCAATAATCTAATCCAAAATTTTTCGATTAGCTTCCTCGACATTGCAACCAAAATATTCAAAAATATTATGGGGTTGCACTTGTTGCAGATTTGTGGCAATTCTTTACTTCAATATATAACTCATATTCTTGGTTCTCATGTCACTATTTTGTTTGGATAGAAAGCATGAGAATATGGTAATGGGATTACCACACAAGCACCCTACATATTCATTTCAAATCTATGTTTATCCTCAATAATCTAATCCAAATTAATTTTCGATTACACGTCATACACCTCATAGGGGTCCATTATCACCTCACCAACCATGATAACACATCCCAAACTATGCTTCCTATTACCATGAAGGCATAGTCAACATATAAATTGTTTTATGCAAGGTATATGCTAGAAGTGGAATGTAGCTCACCATTTAATTAATAATAACACATTTTGAACTACCATGACTAGATGCTTTGATGTATGCATTAAATATTTATCTATCTATGATGTAGTTGGGTTAGGATGTGTTGTTATTTATTTTAATTTGCGGTAATCTATTAAAAAAAATTTAGCTAAATGCAGGGATGATCCTAGTGTTTTTGGAAACCATGTATATTTCTCCCATAAACTAAGGAATTTGCAATAAATGAATTTAATATTTTATTGAATTTTTTTTTTTTCATGGATCAAAAATCCCACTAAACATGGTTGAAAAATGGACTTTATGCATAAATGTTTCTTTTTATTCCAATCCAGGGAAAGCAGTGATTACATATGTGCTATGCAATATTGCGACAAAAAATTCCTCCAAAGGAAAACAAATATACGTGGAAGAACAAAAAATAATGCAGCATATTATATTTCATTGATAGAAGGCTTGGGAACAGCTAGAGAGTATGGGTCCAATGGAATTGTAGTTTTCACCAATTCTGAACTTGTGTGCAACCATATGAAAGGCGTGTACCAAGTTAAGAAGGAGAGGCAAAAACAACTGCATGGAAAAGCAAACAATATTTTTGGACAACTTCAATCATTTATCATAAGACATTGTGCAAATGTTAATAAGATGTCTAGTGATCTATTGTATGGGGCAATGCCAATTCAAGATTTTTGTGTCAAATATGAATTAGTGTTAACAAGCTTCTCTCCATCAAAATTTATTGATGGACGTTGTAAGATATCTTTGATATGTGTGTGTTTTTAGTTATAAATGTGTCATTTTTAATGACCATGTGTTTTATTCAATTATATACCAAGTGTTCTCCCACTATGTAAGCACAACTTGGTGAACTTCATGTTTTAGAAAATTTTGTATTTAATTTTCAAAATGTGCATGACTTCAATAGATTTGTGTTTAAATAGTCAAGTGAGTTTTAAATATATCAATTTGTGCTTCAAGTTTTTTGTTTTACATTTGTGTTCAAGTTGGGCTCCAACATTTGTGTAAATTACATCAATTTTTTGAATTCTTTTGAAATATTTTAAAATTGTAATTTTAAATGCATAAGGTAAGTTTTTAAACATCATGCATCTATGTATTTGTAGATATCCACATATATCATGGATGATTATTTTCTATGTGATTCTTTAAGTCAAACATCATTAGAGTCTCATGCATCTACGAGAGAGGGGGATCATGGATCGGGGGATGTCCATCATGATTGTGGTATTTATATTAAATGTGTAATTTTTAAATTATATTTTAATATAATCTTATGCATGTACATGTGTATACATATGGAATTGATTTTTTATCAATTTAGTGAGTTAAATTAATTTTTAATGAATTTCATTTTTTTAGGAGTTCATAGGAAAAGAGTATCTACTCAGTCAATGGAGGGGCATGGTTCAATAAATCGTGATATATAAAAACATACTTTTAAATGATGAATAGGTAGAATCATATTTATGTACCTGTACATGTATATATATTTCAATTGATTAGAAATTTTTTTTTTTTATGAAGCTTTGCTCTCATCACGTGAGGGTGGTGGTACACATTCCCCTGGTGGACAATAAATGGGTGGTGGCCAATCATGTGAGGGTAGTGGTACACATTCCCTTGGTTTCAAATCAATGGGTGGTCATGATGGTTCTCAACCAATGGATGGTGGCCAATAAATGGGAGGTCATGCTGGTTCTCAACCATCTTCGGTGGGCATTATGGTGTTCGTCCATATCGAGGTGGCCATCAATATCAATCTTATTATCATGATCATCATTTTGTTAAATTATTTATATAATTTTTTTTATGTTAAAAAACAAATTTGTACTTTTGTTCACATGTTTTTTTATTTATACATAATTTTAGATATTGATGCAGAGGGTGAAAATGTTGCTCAAAAAAGACGTAGGCCAAATCACGTAATTCAAGAAAAAGGTTGTACACCAACTACAACTTATCCATCTAAAATTTCTGATTATTTACCTTGGGAAAAAAACATCCAACAATTCACATTACAAAAGTGTGAAAGTATTTATTCAAAATTGAGAAAAGATCTTGGGAGTTTGGAGATCCCTGCAAAGAGACAGGAAAGCTTAGAAGTAGTTAGGCACTCTCTAAGCGCACTTGTAGATGTTCAAAAAAATATTGGGCCAACCACAGATAGATTTTGAGAAATTATGAGGCAAATAAAGGATGTAGTAATGGGTCCCAATACATGGGCCGATGTTAAAAATAGGGTTAGAAAACAAATGGAAAAATCTATGTTTAATTTCAAAGAAGGGCCGAAAAGAAATTTGTTGAAGGTGAAATATTTCAAGCACCCTAATATAGCCTTCCATTTGTATGATAGGCACCTTGCAGCTTATGGAAAACTGCCATCGAATGACGAGGTTCTTGTTTATTTTACAAAATTATTTTATGTAGAATTCTTTTTGGTTTTGAAACCCAATTATAATGACCTTCCTTCTGAATTTTTTGGTCCTAGGAAAGGTTGATTATGTGACCATAAGGGCGCTAAGCGTGATACCTATTTGCCTCACCCTAAGCCACCTTTGGTAAGCCGACCTTATCGTGTGAAATATTTGCGCTCAAATATGGATGCCACTTCTCAAATTAGTCGAAAAGCAAGAGATGCCATCATAGACAAAATTCAGACTAGACTTGGTGGAATTGATCTTGGTCTGAATCGACAAAGAGCGTGAGCTAATGCACATGCTAATTTTGTATATAATACAGATGAGGAGATAGACAACATGAATATTGAGGAACTTAGAACATATTCAAATAATTGTCGTAATGGTTGGAAATACTTAATTCTTCATGAGGAAGGGAGCGTGGGATTGGTATGTGTTAATGGTTGAGGTGGATATTTCAATGTAATTTGTAATTTACATTTATATACATGTTTTTCTATATTTTTTATTATAACATAAATATATCATATGTTCACCATTTGTAGTTTACACGCATGTTTAATTAAAATTTTGATAATATCATGGTCGAAGGTTCAAGTTTTGGAAATCGAGATGATATTTTGGGAAATGTTAGTGTTTTTCTGAGTTCATGATGTTGAGGTACAATTATTATTATTTTATTATATAGGTATCATGAGGACATATTTTTAAAAGAAATAAGTATGTGTATGCATGTATATAATTAAGTGTTAACAGATTCTTCTTTCATCCAATGTTTTAGAAATGGAGCCACCCTCTTCTTCCCTATTAAAAGATGTGCCAAATAATCCATTGTCACAAGTATTCAATTTTTCACTTATGTTTCAAGTTATAAATTGAAGTGAAAGTTTCATTTAAAAAATGAGATAGATGTTGAGTTATATTACAGTTTTAAAATTTTGAATTTTAGGTTTGTGGAGATGATTTATGTTCTCGAAGGACTTTAGCGATGGAGTCGACGATGGGGATAGGAACATCCAAACAATTTGAAGAAATTGTCTAACATTTTTTTTAATAAATTGCATGATTTTATACATTTTCATTTGCAAAATTTTAAAATTTTAATACATATACTTGTACATGTATATTTTACATTTTATCCAAGCTGATGTGATGCAAGGCGAACATGGGACAATGGAGGGGGAACTACATGAAATATTGCATGATTTTTTTTTTCATTTTTTTTTATGAAGTTCTACATTCACTTTCAATTGCAAAACATTAACTTTTAATTTTAATACATACATAAATTTCTTATACATGTATATATATGCAATTACACACGTTGCGCAGGTCCCCCATTCTTCAGATGAGGGCACAAGGAGGCTGCTGGAAAATATATTGCAGCCAAATTCTCTAAATTGATGCACACCATTTTATTTTATAGTATTTTTATATCTAGTACATGTTATATTTACTTTTATTAAATGATATAAATTTTGGACATAATTTAAACCTAGAATTATTTAAATTATGATTTAGTACATGCTAAGTTTAGAGTTTATGTACATTTTTCATGGTACAATTTGATGAATGGTTTGATGCTTAAAACTTGGTTTTACATATTTAAGTTCATGAATATGTAGCAATGATTCAAGTAAATTTTCATTTAGTCCAGCACATTTTTCATGATCATGTTATTATAATGTTAGTAGATTAAATTCTTATGTTTTGTATAAAGTTCTTTTGTCAGTTTTTATTTAAAATGAATCTAGATTGAAATTGCAAATTAAAAAACACATGTGGTACATTATGCATTTGAACATGTATCTTATAATTAGGTGTAGATATCTATTAAAGGTGATATTTACGTACATTTTTCATGATCATGTCATTTAAAACAATCAAAGACGGTTTTACATATTTAAGTTCATGAATATGCAGCAATGATTAAGTACATTTGCATTTAATTGGTACAATTTGCATGTGATCATGCTGTTATAATTTGTTAGTAGTTGATAAGATTATGTTTTTTTTAACTTGATGTTTTATCACTTGTTATTTAAAATGAATCTAAATTGAAATTGAAAATTACAAACACGTGGTACATTATGCATTTGAATGTGAATGTTATAATTAGGTGTAGATGTCTATTAAAAGTGGTATCTAGATACATTGTGCATGATCATGTCATTTAAAACCATCATAAATGGTTTTACATATCTAAGTTCATGAATATGTAGCAATGGTTCAAGTACATTTGCTTTTAGTTGGTACATTTTGCATGTGATCATGTTGATATAATTTGTTAGTAGATGATAAGATTATGTTTTGTTTAACTTGTTGTTTTATCACTTGTTATTTAAAATGAATCTAGATTGAAATTTCAAAATACAAAACACATGTGGTATGTTTTTTGGTCAGCCCTCATACGAAGCTAAAAGAGAGAAGTCGAAATAAAAAAAGAGAAGGCACATGAAGATAGCGGGATAAGTGAGGTTAAAGGTGGTATGGCACAAAATTCCTTTATGGTGCGAGCGCAGATAGGAGATTGAAGGTGCTAAACAGTCAAGCAAGAAGTCACGTTTTATATGGTGGAAAAACAGAAAGGAGAAAGACACACGCAAGGTATTCCGGGGGGACTAAGGAGAAGAGGATGGAGATGGAGGCCTACCCCATGGAGCAGGTGATGTCACAGCACGGCGAATCAAATCATAAACATTCCACTGGGTGGCGGAGTGTAACGAAAAGCCCTCACAGGCCCCCGCCGGAACCTTAAGTGGGCCCACTGAGGAGTACATTTGGCGCTATGTAAACGAAAGGTAAGGTAAGTTTAGGGACCCCCGTACAAGTCCAGTACCGGTATTAACTCAGCGCGTGGATTGTAACTACCCGACCCCTGATAGCCAACAACCTATCGCCACACGTCCCATTATCGACGTCCTTATGACGTCAACCCTACAGTTGTCATCCTAGCCTCGTTTCCCACAAATTTCAATCTGTTTAACCTTGTTTTACACCCAAACTTAGTAAAATACTTTTTTTTATGAATCAATCACGCAGCAAAGCTCCAACTCCAGTACCAGGTCGTTTTCAACCCCGCGTCGTTTTCCCCCTTGGGCTTTCTCACAGTTCGCAGGTATTTAGTCACCCCTCTGCCTCACTATTTTCCTTCTGTTTTACTTTTCAAAATGGTCAGGGGGAAATCAAAGTCAAGAAAGTCGGAACCTGAAACCCCTCAAGCCCACGAGGTCAGGGCTATCCCTTGACCTGAACCCCCCATTGACGCTCACGTGCGAATTCATGACCCGTCCTACCCTTTCAGTGTATCACGTGTTAGACCTGAGTTATTTGAACGTCATTTGAAGGGCCAGGATAGGTTCAGAGTTGTCAAGTCAGGTCTATACTACCAGATTTCTACGACCACATTCCCAGTTCGCGAGTTTATTAGTTGTCTTAGTGAAGCTTATGATGAGCGCAAGGAGTTATTCCTATCTACTCAGGGTAATAATATTTTCTGCATATCCCGCGAGCTCATAAAGAATTCCATTCGTTTCCCTCACAATAAAAGTTATGTCGAGTTCACTGAGCTATCCCTCTCCTCTCAGTTCTAAATTTTCCCTGGAAGCAACAAAGCGAATTTCTCAACTTTCTTTCAGACTCTCGTCTCACGGCTATCCCGCCCTCGGATGTCGTTCCCTTGTCCACTTTCAAAGACAATGTTCAGGCAATCCTTGCTTTCATTTCAGGTGTATTAGGTCTTAAGGAGGTCGAGCGAGTGTCAAAAGAATGTATAGCTCTTATGTGGCTCATGACTCAAAAGGGTACGCTTTTGGATATCCCTACCTTCCTGGCTTCGTCTATCCAAACTCAATTCCAAGAGCTACCCTCCTCTAGGTCTTTCCGGTTTTTTTCGTTAGTATTTTATCTTTTCCTATTTGAGCATGCAAACAGGTTTGAGAGTCTAGGCCTCGAGAATATTTCAAGGACAAACGCCCAGCGAAGAACTATCTTTGAGTGGAACATCTTTGTTCATCAACAGCCTAACAGGAGGGGGTATACAACGTTTTTAAATGAATTCATGTCCATAGCCTATACCATAATAAATGACAACCCTCCACCCAGAATTTTTCTTGAGTAGAAGGACTGACTGCATTTCGATGAGGAAGATAGCATAGGGGACTGGTACCTATATGATTATTACACCGAAATCAGGGTTTATGGCGCAGAAGTACCCCCTTACCGCCTGCCGGTATTTCCAGCTATGCGAATATTTTCCCTTGAGTTCATGCGTCAAACCCTGAAGGCCGACAAGATCCACTTCGTGCCTGTGAAGAAAGGATATATTCTCAAGCTCCCCACCTCTGTTGGCCCCTTCACCCTAAATTTGAAACACGCCCTCTCCATAGTGGAAACGCTACTTCAAGGTATGGACCTGATACAAGGAAAAGTTTTTCCTTATGACCCGAAAGGGATCCTTTCCAATAGGAAAAGGAAACTAAAGTCGACTTCTTATGTACATGAGACTAGGCCCTTCATTGAGTGGAGAGCTAACCTTGATACATGGCCTTTGGATTCACATATGGAGGCTGAGTCTTCAGCCGCAGAAGGAAGGGGCGACACTAACTCTGCAGAGACAGGAAGGAAAGGAAAAGCAAACGAAACAGGTGCTTCAGGAGGGAAATCGGGCAGGAGCATAAACGAGGAAGCTCATCCTTCTAAGAAATAGAGGACTGAAGAACCAAATATTATGTGGGAAGAGCCACCACATGAAGAGTTTTCCCGATATGGACAGCCTGACATAAACAAGGTTGGTTTCGCGATTAATTTCGATGGTGCCTCTTCGTCTGAACCTTCTGGGCTGTCATAGGCCATTTTACTTAATAGAACAGAGGTGAGGGAAGAAATAAGCACCAGAAATAGGACTACACGAGACAGGCTAAGAGCTGAATTGGCCGGATTCGTGGACAAGTACCACACCTGACTTACTGCTAAGTTATATATGGACAAAGATTAGCTCATAATTGCTATTACAGAGGCAGTGCTACAGCCTAAAGCTGAGGGGACTAGTTACTGAGCCCTGGAGCTCACTTTGAATCTGGCCAACCTCCCTATAACAGATAAGCTTGGTTTGCATCAGTGTGTCGGAGATATGTTGAGAGATGAGGTGGTGAATCTTGCACTCTCTCTAAGGAAACTTGAAGACAGGTACAACTCAGTACTGTAAAATCAGAAGAGAGAGAGAGAGCTAGTGCTTGGGCGATAAACCACAACCTGGAAACTCTCAGGAAAGCAGTAAAGGAAAAAGAGGCAGACAAGGATGCGGTTCGGAGGAAGCTCATCACCGATCTAGAGGCAGAAAACTTTGAGCTAAAGAAGAGACTAAATATTGCTCGCGGAGAGCATGTTCAAACGGATGAGTTGGTCCAAATGGATAGGGATAAATCAGCTCTCTCTGACGCACTAGCCAATGAACAAGAAGGGAACACCAAAATGACCACGGAGATGGTTGGCTTAAGGCAGAGATTGTCTGATTTGTAGGGGAAATGGGACAATCATGTATGCGTGGCTCCAACTTCTAACAAGCCTAGCACTACCCCAGAGCAACTAACCAAATCCTTGTCAGATTTAAAGGTTTCAGAGAATGAAGCCCGAACAGCTCGCCACAGAATATAGGTGTTGGAAGTTGCATTGGCGACAAATGATAAATTCGTAGAGGCCTTACAGGCTGAATTCGACAAATTAAAAAGATAGAAACAGATACAGGATAAAACCATAAAATATTTGACTACCCAGATGAAGGGAAATGTAACTCTCTTGGAAGCCAGGCGCCTAATCTAGACAAACATAATATCAGAGGTCAGAAAGCATTGGAAATACCTCACTCTGATGGATGATAAGAAAATCGCGATCCGCTTATTCAAAACAAAGCTGCAAGAAGGGCACGACGAAGCATAGGAAAAGGTGACAATGGCTAAGAGGTACATCAAGTACCTGAATGATTTGGACCCTGAGCAGTTACTCACCCAAGGGATCACAGACCATTTCAGAGGAGTGATGGAAGTCAGAAGAGTGATAAAAAAGGAGACTGCACGCACAAAGGCGATGATCCATTTAGAGCAGGTTGCAAAGGGAATTGAACAGTTCGATCGAGAGTGGGATCAATTGATGGAGGCAGGCCTCCCATCATGTTGGGATCCTGAAACGGCTGCATTTTTGCGGCTAATGTTTTATGAACAGAAGTTAACAAAAATTATGAACCAGGTTGATTTACCTTTGGAGAAAATTTCTCTCCTGAAGGCAGAAACAATAATCGTTGCTCTGAGTAAGGAGTTCTCTCTCCTCTGCCAAATCAAACAACATTTAGCTGTCCGAGTAGATTACACGGAGCTTACAGATATCCAAGCTTTAGTCGAGACTTTTGTCTCCATGCCATCACCAGGGGAGAATGCATGGAAAAAATGCAGTGATTATGACAACACTCTAGCATCAACACCCTCTTGCTAGTCGCTACCTCCCCTCAGTCGAAAAATTGGTTCGTCCGCGTCATCAGCGCTCCCGAGTCAGTAGTTATCAGGCACTCCTCTCGATTCCAAAAAATTAAATTCATGTTCTGGCCCGGGTGGCCCATTTACTTTTTATTTATTATGTATTGTAAAATCGGGTGAAATCTTTATTTCACCCTCTGCACTTTTATTTTTCATTTTACTGTTGTGTTTTAGGTTAGCACCTTCGTTAAGGCCACTATGCAGATGATCACAGGCCTTTTTCCTCAACATCATTTTTTGTTTTTGATGGAGACCCCAAATAGAAAGATATCTTCAGGGGAATATTTTGTCCAAAAAATATCTTTTCGCAATAGTTCAGCTGGAAAACTATAAAAGATGAAATCTGAAGCTAAGAAAGGGTTCCAAATTTTTCATAACAGAATTAGTGAATTGTGTATTATCTCTTTTGTAAAGTTTTAAGGTTCTTCTATGGTGTATGCCAAAAGACCCCTTTTGGGAAAGGAATGAAGCATTTTCTGTTGTGTAATGGATTCCAAATGAGATGAGTAGCAGTATGTATTTTCTCAGCATTGTTTTAATATAAATTTCCATTGTGTTCTTTATCATTTTCTTGTTATCGTGGCTTTCGGAATGTGAGTGTTCTAATTTGTTCAGATGTGAATTTATCTTGTATGATACTCATATCTACTCACCTGTAACACTTTAAATATGGCTCGAGGCACGGTTTCTGTTCCAAGTTTTATTTTCTTACCATTGTTCTTCCTGTATTAGTGAGGTGGATTCTTATGTTAGTATAAGCCTACTTCACTCTGAAATTGAATGGAATAAGTAATGTAGGGAAAGCAAGTCTGAGGGTGAAAGGTAAAAGTAAGCAATACAGTGGCTGGTCCAACACTCACTATCTAAGGGTCTGGTCCTCAATCAAACACTATTCACTCTAATAGTTGTTTACTAGTTTTATGCTCAGCCTATTTCACAACAGTTAGTTTTCATGTCTGCATCTGATTCATGCCTATAGACTCTTATGATGTACAACTAGATGTCATCTTGGCCAATACTCTATCTCTGATATCTTGGTCCCATACCAAAACTCCAATAATCGTTACATAATGAGAGGTTCTATCCTATCTACTTGTAAAAAAAATTTGAATCCTCTTGACTTAAGATGTCCTAGGCACTGGTCTTAACAACTCAAGATTGTCTCTAGGAGTTACAACATCTTTTTGGCACTGTTGTTGGGGATCGAATTTGAAGATCTTATCCCTGGGATACGACAAAATCACATGAACCCTTCAGAATCAGGTAAGCATGAAGGGTTGAGAGTTGTAGATCCCTCACCTTAGCGACTCCATTGTTACTTAAAGTATAAAATCCCTTTGCAATTATGGTTTATCATAAACCTCACCTAAGGTCGGATACCTCTCGGTTAAAAACGCCTTCTGTGTCTGACCCGGAGAATATTTTATTCAAAAGAGTCTGGAAAGAGAAGCAGCCCGCTGTTTCGGGGAATTAACACCCTAGAGGTTGGTTGGGATTCAACCTCCACAGAGCAGGGGCGTACTACTTAACAGAGACCCACACGATCATGCACATTCATAAAAACTACATAGAGCAGAATGAGAGGTTTACCCGTTGGTCCTACGTTGAAGTAGATCCACGTGGAGTTCAAACTCCCTGCAACCGTCCTTCCTCCTTAACCTGAAATGTAAGAAGAAACCAGCACAAAGGACAAGTTGTACAGTATATTTCTACTCTATATGTTAGTGTGATTCATATAAAACATTAAATAAATCATAATGAATGCTTGTATAACAAATATTATTCATACATTAAAGCATACACTAACACGTTTATTTTGGGAACAGCATGATACTTCTGTATTATAAAATAGTACGTACAAAAGTAAGTGGAGAGATCACCTGATCCTTCCAAGGCCTTCGCAGACCGTCGTCCGGATCCGTCCAGCCCTTGCCTCGCTAAGACTCCTTCCAAATGAGTGCATACGAGATAACATATAAAAGGATGTGTATCTCAAGGAAACAAGGGTTTCCTGAAATGAACTGGGAAAGTGCAGGAGGCACGGGGAATCAGACTTGGATAGGGAACCAACAGAGTATAATAATAATAATTCTCTCTCTCCCCCTTAGGCCATACATATGAGGTCTTTTTATAGTCCCTCCAAGTAGTTTCAGCAGTTGGAAAACACACACGGGTCACAGTTGAACCACCGAGCAACCATCAATCCAGTCACAAATTAGGATTTTTATATATTTTTTAATCATTAAAATGGCATATGCTAAAAGTCTAGTCGCACGGATTCACCCCGTGGACCAACTTAAACGGCGAGGCAGCCGCTGCGCGAATCGACGTCCTGTATGCCCAGAGTGCAGGATATAGCATAATGTGCCAGTTGGATCTATGTTTATCAATCGTCCGTTGAAGAATTGTCTTCAAGTTTATTCAAAAGAGTCTGGAAAGAGAAGCAGCCCGCTGTTTCGGGGAATTAACACCCTAGAGGTTGGTTGGGATTCAACCTCCACAGAGCAGGGGCGTACTACTTAACAGAGACCCACACGATCATGCACATTCATAAAAACTACATAGAGCAGAATGAGAGGTTTACCCGTTGGTCCTACGTTGAAGTAGATCCACGTGGAGTTCAAACTCCCTGCAACCGTCCTTCCTCCTTAACCTGAAATGTAAGAAGAAACCAGCACAAAGGACAAGTTGTACAGTATATTTCTACTCTATATGTTAGTGTGATTCATATAAAACATTAAATAAATCATAATGAATGCTTGTATAACAAATATTATTCATACATTAAAGCATACACTAACACGTTTATTTCGGGAACATCATGATACTTCTGTATTATAAAATAATACGTACAAAAGTAAGTGGAGAGATCACCTGATCCTTCCAAGGCCTTCGCAGACCGTCGTCCGGATCCGTCCAGCCCTTGCCTCGCTAAGACTCCTTCCAAACAGGTGCATACGAGATAACATATAAAGGGATGTGTATCTCAAGGAAACGAGGGTTTCCTGAAATGAACTGGGAAACTGCAGGAGGCACGGGGAATCAGACTTGGATAGGGAACCAACAGAGTATAATAATAATAATTCTCTCTCTCCTTAGGCCATACATATGAGGTCCTTTTATAGTCCCCCCAAGTAGTTGGCCAGTTGGAAGCTATTCAAGATGAGAGCAGGGTGGTTGAACTAGGGCATGACCATCCAATCCAGTAACGAAATTAAGTTTTATATATTTTTTAATCATTAAAATGGCATATGCGGAAAAGTCTAGCTGTACGGATTCCACCCCGTGGACTAACTGAAACGGAGTAAAGCCAGTTGCAGTTTTAACTGACGTCCTGTATGCCCAGAGTGCAGGATATAGCATAATGTGCCAGTTGGATCTATGTTTATCAATTGTCCGTTGAAGAATTGTCTTCAAGGATTTATTCACGGCTTCCACTTGCCCATTGGCCTGAGGATAATATGGAGAGGAATGCTCCTGCCGGAAACCCAATTTAAAAAAAAAAAAAGGCCAACTCGGCCATCATGCTGATGGTGAAAGTAGTAGCAAGCGAATTGATGATCTCTGGTATCAAAGCTGAGCGTGCTTGGTTGAAGAAGAAAAGAGCTGCAGTCTCACCATCGTTCCCAAAAGTAGGCATAGCTTCGACCCACTTCGTAAAGTAGTCTACTGCTACGATGATGTACTTGTGACCTTTTGCCGAAGGCGGGTTACAAGTAGTATAATCCATACCCCACTTTGTAAAGGGTCCGACAGTAACGACTGGAAAAAGCGGAGCTGGATGAGCGCGCATTTTTCGAGTATACACCTGACAAGGATGACACTTCTTGACAGATTCAATACAGTCTTTGAAAATCGAGGGCCAGAAGTAGCCAGCACGCAAAATCTTTTGGGCTGTAGCAAGCCCTGATAAATGACCCCCACAAGCTCCACTGTGAGAATCATTGAGCACAGCCTCAGCTTCTTCGAAAGTTAAGCAGCGTCTTAGGATTGAATCAACCCCTCGACGGTACAAAGCATCACCAATAATCAGATAAATTTTAGCTAAGTGACGCAGCTTGCGACGCTCATCTTTCGAAAAAGAAGAGGGAAACTTCGCAGTCTGGAGATACACAATGATATCCCCATACCAAGGATCTTGTGGAGAGATTAGAAACAAGTGTTCGTCCAGAAAGGACTCATCATAGATCATCTCCTCTCCACAAGGCAACTCGGAGATCAATTCCGCAAAAACTAATGACTTCTTGGATTTGGCAGACATGAACTCTAGATCAAATTCCTGTAAAATCACAATCCATCTATTATATTTGCCCCCAATCACTCTCCTGCTGAGGACAAACTGAAATGGATTGGCAGCTGCCAAGACATAAGTTTTGCGAAGAATAATATAATGCCGGAGTCGCTGCACAGCATGAACTGCTGCTAAGGCTAATTTTTCTATCGGGGTGTATCGTAGTTCAGGTCCTACCAATCCTCGACTAAGGTAGTAAATAACATGTGACGAGCATCAATCCTCTGAACCGGGAACCATACGATAGTGGAATACCAATGTGTGGATACAAAAGAAAATCTCTGCTATAATCGAGTGGACTCAGTAAAGGAGCAGAAGTCAATGCCTTTTTCAAGGCATCGAATGAGCGTTGAGCATAGTCGTCCCAAAGAAAAGGAACTCCTTTCTTCAACGGTCTCATATATCCCTTTGTAATCTCAGCATAGTTAACGATAAACCTCCGAAGAAAATTAGACTTCCCTTGGAGACTTTGAAGTTGACGGATTGAAGACGGGGGAGGCAACCGAAGTATTGCCTCAACCTTGAAGGGATCTACCCTTATCCCTTCCTTAGACACGATAAATCCCAACAGCCGACCGGATGTTACCGCGAAAACGCACTTGTTCGGATTCAAACGAATTTTATAAAAACGACATCTTTCAAATATTTGCCGGAGGTGACCTGGATGATCCATCCTCTTTCGAGAATGAGCAACTAGATCATCTAAGTATGCCTCAATAATTTTCTTGATGTCGTGGAAGGCGTAAGACATGGCCCGCTGAAAAGTAGCTCCAGCATTTTTCAGACCAAAAGGCATTTTCTTATATGCAAACGTACCCCAGGGACAAATAAATGCGGTCTTATGTTGATCTTCTGGACGGAGAGTAATTTGATTATAACCCGAAAAACCGTCCATGAAGGAGAAGATCTCGTTACCGGCACACTCGTCAATAATCTGATCAATGAAGGGTGTGGGGTAATTATCTTTAGGACACGCCTTATTCAGGTCTCTGAAATCGATGCATACTCGAATTGTTCCTTGCTTTTTATCAACAGGAACGGGGTTTGAAACCCATTGATCCGAATAGATACTGGGAAAATGAATCCGCCTTAAAGCGGCTTTTCAACTTGACTTTGATAGGCTGCTTGCCTTCCCTAAAGCCTTAGGACAAAGTTTTGCAAGACCGGCTTAGCGTTTTCATACGTCTTGATCTCATGCTGGACAATAGATGGATCTATGCCAGGCATTTCCTCATAAGACCAAGCAAAAACATCCCTATACTCTTTGAAGAGCTGGGTATAGATTTGAACTTCTTCACGGGAACATTCAGCTCCAATGAAAACGTTCTCAATAATGTTGGGATTCCTGGAGATGTTCACCGGGATAGTCGGAGAGATCACAGCCATGTTCCCTTCAGCATAAACCTGTGCTGGTGCTAAGGGGCTCAAGACTGGGTGAACAGGTCCAGGAGACTGAGGACTTGGAAAACTAGCTTCGACTTCGCTCAAGTCAGGTAGGAAGTAAGACCGATGATGCAAGTCATCCCACGGTCTCTCTATACCTGTCATTGCTTCCAGGATGGCCTCTTCAGATGGAAGAGTTGTATCTAGACAATCCTGGGCAGAAGAAGAAGTAAGCGTCCAAGCCGGAGCCACATCACCATCCAACTCTTCCGGCGAAAGAGGAGCTGGATCAGACTCTGCAGTGTCAACAACAGACTGATATGCGATCTCAGCTGCAGAAATCGGGAATGCCATTCCACCCACTTGCCCTTCCTCCAAAGTGGGAGTTGGGGAAGGTAAGGTCCAAGGGTCCGAAAAATAATGAGTTCGAAAGAACTCTCTTCGAAGGGGAGCCTTGGAGGATGAAATAGCATTAATAGACACCTTAGGAGGAGGAAGATCAAAAGAACCCATCAGGGAAGAATACATTCCCACTCCTAAATTCTCAATAGGCGCCTTGGTATTATCCAACTTAGGAACAGATGAGTCAGGAGGCGCATCCAGGTCTACAGGAGGACAGTCCAGTTGATCCACCGTGACTATCCTCCCTTCGTGGGGAAAACATACTATTCGAAATAGTGAGGATGCAATAGCATCCATATCATATATCCAGTTCCTCCCCAACAGAAGGTTGTAGTCCAAGGCTGCATCTACTACCTCAACCTCTATGTTAACGGTTTTGCCCCCAACACAGATGGGCAAAGCCGGAACAATACCATGGAGCCTATGAGAATGACCATCGAATGCAGTAAGAATAGTGCTAGATGGAACAGCTTTGGGAGATCCAAGTGTCTTCCAGCATGCGAGAGACATCACGCAAGTAGAAGCACCCTCATCAACAACCATGCGAAAGATATTAGTCTTCCGATACGATGATTTAATATGGAAGGCCATATGATGAGGAAGTCTCTTCTTAAAATTCTTCATATCAAAGGTAATCAGAAGAGAATTTTTCGGATCAATAGCCCCAATGGCAGAGAGCAAAGCACTGCGCTGAGCCGGACAAGACTGGAGTACCTCTAAAGCTGACATAGCACAAGGACTCTGCGCCAGATCTTCTACAATCGAGTAGTTCTGGGCAGCCCTCGCGTTCAGATTAATCGTAGCCCGCTTAGAAGATGCTTTTGGCATCGAGGCATAGACTCAACAGTTGGCTTCGTGATGTGAGACGTGTAGCTTTCCATCAGAAGACTTCGCCCAGCTTTGAAGGTTATCTACTTGTAATCACGGATCTGTGTGTGACATCCAAGTGACACTCATCACCAAGAATGTGAGTGGGTGCCATGAGCGCCTCGGAGAAGCTGAGGATTTGTTATGTATCAATTAATTGCTGCCCTTGGGGAAAAGGGTTTTTTAGCACAGCCTGGGAACTAGAAGAACCCTGCTGAGATAACAGGCGCTGAGCATCCTGAATTTTCGGGCAAAGATGCGTGAGATGGTCTCCAGCACAAATCTTGCACGGAAACTTAACTTTCTTTTTCTCCTTTTTCCCTTCACCAACACGCTCGTTGGTCTTATTTGCATTACCCTTCCCATTCTTGCCCTTCTTCTTGTTATTACGTCCCTTCTTCTTCCCATCGGACTATTGATTTCCTTTGGGTTCAGAAGATTGGACAACATTAATGGACAAAGGCCCGGGAAGGTGAAGAAATCGGCCGAGTATGACGACACAAGGCAGTGTAAAGACAACTTTTGCAATTGAGAAGCGGGCCCAGTGCACCCTCTTGGCCTCAGGCCAAGTCCGTCACCATGCGGACCAGGTTTAGGTTTCGATAGATCCAATTTGGAGCGAGGAGCATTAGGCAAATACTTGTAAAGCATGCCAGACTGAGAATAGATCAACTCTAGCTGCTGGGCCCTAAAGATGGCCTGCTCCTCGGAATATACCCCTGACATGGATACATCCTTTGAAATATCTGACTGAAGCGATTTCAAAAACCACTCGAGAAGGAACTCACCTGGAATATGGGCTTTAATTAGCCTCTTCCTTCTCCTCATTCCTGAATATGATCAGAAATGTGAGTTGCCTCATCCTGCAAGTGTGAGTTCGGTTGACCTCATATCTGACGATAGCGGAAATGGTTAAGAAAAGTGGCAGTGAGTTCTCCAAATGTCGTAAAGCGCTGATGAAGCTCTATATACCGATGAGTACATTTGGATTCAAGATGTGTAGAAACACCAATGAACCCTTGATGCGTCGATCAGAGAGTTGGATGAACACCATAAGTGGAATGTGGTGGCGTGGTCTGCCGGATCTTCACCATTCTTACCTTCAAACTTAGGAATGTCTGAAGGAAGTTTGGTTGGAACCGGAGGCCAACCCGGACTATATCGAATCGGGTCATTAGTTAACTTCACCAAGTCTGGCAAGTTTAACGTTGCCAGAAATGGTAATCGCGGCGGAGCCTGAGAATTCCATCCTTGATGGGATGGATTTCCCACATTCTGAAAAGAATAGCCTGGATTTGATGAGGCACCAGGCTGCCAGAAAGGACCCGTAGAAAACGGAGAAGAACCTCCTCCCCATGCCGAGTTACCAAGACCCAGACTAGTTCCCCCCGCTGAAGTATTGACTGAAGATGTAAGCCCCTGGTAGGGGTTCCATGCATTAGATAGAGGAGAAAAAGACTGATAAGCACTCGATGCAGGGAAAAAAGCATTCCCTGGATGACTCGCGATGAACTGATTCCCTGCCCCCGACGTTGCAAACATAGGATTCCATCCCATAAAAGCAGTCGAACTTGGCCCCTGAGCCCAAGGGTTGAAACTCTGGGTACGGGGCGATAGAAACCTAAGAGGACAGGACTAGGAGTGATCCCAAAGGAAAGCTCTGGCGGCGATCCCTGTGCATGTGGTATGAGTGATCCGATTCTGTGATAAAAAGAAGTTTCAAGCAATGGACATCCACAGCAGGATGATTGGCTTATATGGTGACCCAGGCAAACCTTGGTGCTGGCTGCTCGAAGATGAGCAATATTTGTATAAATGACAGGGGTGCAATCTGCAGCCTCCGGTGAAACGCGTTTGATCGTGGCCATCGAAAGATAAGAAGATATGGAAGATCCGGCGGTCTCTCGGACTCGGTCAGACGTCTTCGAATAACAAACGGATGATCAAGAGGGAGAGAGATGGACCTGGCTGAACAACTAGGGTGTATCAGCCTATCTGGCGAAAATCTTCCTCTGAAACATCTCTCGAGGTGGCGGAGACGCCTCTCGGAACCGACACCGGAATCAGCAACGAAACCTTCAGACCTTAGTGGAGGATCTCTCTCCACAGCGTCAGACTCTACGGGGTGAAAACCACCTGCTAGATCGCTCCTACGCCTTCTCGAAGAAGGCTCTGCACTCTCGGGAGATAACCCCCGGACTCTCCTCGAACGTCGAGGCGCTTGATCAGCCACTTTTACAAATTTATTATATTAGACTCAAGAAAAGTGAAAAGCTAGGCAAGCTAGGAGCAAAGAGCACTCACTAAAATCAAAAACCCTGAGAAACAGCAAGCAAAAAGCCTCCAAGTATTTCAAAACAGTTTGGTGAGGACGGTTTCACAAATACGAAGCGAAGTATAGGACCTTGAAGCGATGCAGGATGATTGGGGCCGAAGGTATTAGCGAAGGTATCAGAAAGCAGTGCTTGGCCTCCTGTGACCGTGCTGACAGCACCCACGTGTGAGGGCACCCCCCGAAATGCGTTACAAATCGTCAATGATGCATAGGTACCACAGTCTCCCCCATGAGTCACACACAGTGTGGATTCTAGGACATCAGCTATGGACACCAGTCAGTGTATTTTTGTGACAGTCTTGATGTGATTGGCTATTCAGGAGGTTATGTGGGTATCCTCTTCTTAACCTTCCACTTCCCTCAGCGGCTCTGGGTTACAGGGCTTGATCCACCTCACGAGGAGTTGGTTGCTCAATTAATAAACTTCTATGTTTGTTTGAGCGGCCTTGGAGAGTTAACTCTCCTCTCTCCTATTCCAAGGCCCTACAACCTAGCTAGTTGGTGATTGACACTTAATAAAACTTGCTAGTTGATTTTTAGATTAAATCGCTTATTTTTAAGGGCTGTTGTATTAAGTCACAAGGATATGGAGTTGAAACCAATGATGTTCTGACGCAAAAGAAATTAATAAAAACCTGACTACATGCACATGCAGTTCTTAGTCTTTCGATGAAGAGCAATTTCTATGTAAGTTCTACGAGACTAAAAAATGTATTTTTCTTTTCGAATTACAAACTCACACTCACAAAAATTAAGAAGCTAACTAAATGATCCAATGCACCTAATGCAAATAACCACTAGCATGTAAATTTCTAAGATGCAAAAAGTCCCTTGAAACAAGATGAAATTTCCCAAAAAGGCTCCTTCAGTTTTAACTCATCTTTTGATATCCAGAAAGCCAATTCTTGCAAACAAGAACTCTTAATATAAGACACCAAAATACTCAACAAGAAGAAGAAGAAATCAAAAGACAACCTCTCCTAAAAATCAAGCTGAAAACTAGAAGCAAGAAACTTCACTAAAGTCCCAAAAGATGAAGCCAAACGAAAATGAAAAACGCAACAACAAAAACAAAAACAATAAACAATGTTTTTTGAGTTTTTGATATGCAGAAACAAAAAGAAAAACAAATGTTTTTGGGCTTTTCAGTTTTATAAAACAAGAGCTTCAAAAAAAACCAAGAACAACTATCTCAATCCAAGCCAAAACGAGACCGAATTTCAAGCATAAACTTCAACTATGCCCCCAAACCTTATAAAGCTAATGATAGCAAGATCAATAAGAGCAATGGAAGACTAAAAACTCAATCAAACAGCCAAGAGAAATAGTGCAAATTTGTTGCAACACAAAACTCCAAAGAAACAAGAAAAGTTCTTCGAAAATTGCAACAAAACCCTAGCCTATGAAACCCAAGAAAACCAATCGAAAACAAAGCAAAGAACGCAATGCAAAGCACAACACAAAGATAGGAGCGAGTCAGTGAGCAGAAGCTCACTGTTCTGGTAAAGCAGAACAGCCAAGAACACTCAGAAAGCGATCTTGGAACTCAATCCAGGAGTGCTAGCACCAACAAGAACACTTCGCCAAAAGATCAATTTTCGGACAAACGAAAGAGAAACAAGACTTGAAACCACTTCTGTCACACTCCAGTAAGTACAGAGACTCTGCAAACACAGGCCTCCACAGCCAGAAAAGACCAAAAACACCAGAATCTTAAAATTTCAAATTCAGCCTAGGTATACGCGACCTTGCAGTTATGCAACCAGCGTGTATACGCGTCTGTGTTGAGGGAAAACCGCGTATACGCGGTTCCTTCTACACAAACTCGCGGGTATACGCGACTGTGTGCAAGAAAAAAGGCGTATACAAAGAAATATAATGAAAAATAAAAAGTACAAGCCTGGGAAAGATATCAAAGCTTCAGACTGACTGCAAGAAAGCAAACTGGACTGTAAAAGACAGAAAAAACTGTTGGCAACCTACCAAACAGCTGAAACAACCCAACAGGAGAATCACAAGAATGTGATCCCCAGTGGAGTCGCCAGTTCTGTTTTGGGGAATTAACACCCTAGAGGTTGGTTGGGATTCAACCTCCACAGAGCAGGGGCGTACTACTTAACAGAGACTCACACGATCATGCACATTCATAAAAACGAAATAGAGCAGAATGAGAGGTTTACCCGTTGGTCCTACGTTTGAAGTAGATCCACGTGGAGTTCAAACTCCCTGCAACCGTCCTTCCTCCTTAACCTGAAATGCAAGAAGAAACCAGCACAAAGGACAAGTTGTACAATATATTTCTACTCTATATGTTAGTGTGATTCATATAAAACATTAAATAAATCATAATGAATGCTTGTATAACAAATATTATTCATACATTAAAGCATACACTGTGCGTTGCTTAGGAGACAGACATGATACCACCATTACATAAAATAAAATGCCGTGCAAAAGTAAGTGGAGAGATCACTTTGATCCCTTCCAAGGCCTTGGAAGGCGTGTGGGGATAGTGATTCAGCCCTTGCACCGTTCAGACCTTGGGAAGCCCAGATTATAGAGATAACATACCAAAGGATGTAGCCATCTCAAGGAAATAAGGTTTCCTGAAGTGAAACCCAGAGGAAGATCACAAGGAGCCAGGAGATGGTTTCTGGATAAGGAACCAGCAGTATAATATCAATACTTTCTCTCTCTCCTTAGGCCCTTGTGTAGGTCTTTTTATGGTCCTCTGATGTTGGGCTTAGGATATTACAGTGAGGTGGTTGAACTACACATTCATTATCACAATCAATGTGAAATCAGGATATTTTATATTTTTGTCATTAATGCATGCAGCGGAAAAGTCTAGCTGTACTCGCGTATACACGCGGAAAAACACGGGCATAGTCGCGTATGGAGGATTTTCTACTGTTTTTAAGTGAATTTGTCCAAATCTGTAGGAATGGGTGCCCATAAAGCCATGAAGCAATCATGAATCATGTCAAGGTGAGAAATGATGCTATAACACCCGCTCAAACTGATATACCCAGGTTCTCATTAGAAGACTCTCCGTCCTCCTCTCAGCAAGCTCAATTCAAAGGCCCGAGTTCTAGTGCTAGAGTACTGGAATACCCACCAGATAACCCTGTCCTCGAGCATTCAGAGATAAAATATGAAGCAGATTCAATAGACACTTCTGGGTTTTTCTTGCATCCCACTCTTGAAGCTGAAGAAATTAAGCAAGTGACTATCCCTCAGATTCCACTTGCCCAAGCCAATTCACAAGCCACCTTTCAGCACATACCCATTTTCATTCATCAAAACCTCCTTTAGTTCCACCTCCACTCATGGTGGTTCCTAACTTCCTGCTAAATAAATATGCCCCTCTGGCTTTACCACAGATTTTAAGTGACATGCCTCAAGACTACATGAAGATTTTACCCCGAGTTACTGGGGAAGACAGTAGTGCTACTCAAAAGCATCTTGAGGATTTTTGTGATTTCGCAGAAAATTTCAATGTGGAGCACCTGGACGTAGTGCTAAGACTGTTCGTTCAATCTCTGAATGGGGAAGCTCGAAAGTGGTTCAAGACTCTTGGAGACCACACCATCACCAACTGGGAGGAGATGGAAAATGCTTTCATCCGAAAGTGGGGTGAGAAAAGAGACCATGGCTATTATCTCACAGAGTTCAACGCTTTAAAGAAGAGACACAATGAAGATGTGTCCGAATTTATAAATAGATTCAACAAGGTATACACTAACCTACCAGCTGATATGAAACCCCTCAGACAACCGCTAAGATAGTGTTTGTGGGAGCATTTGAATGTGAGTTTTGTTTCACCCTAAGAGAAAGGAAATCTGCTTCACTGGACCAAGCTCAAACCGATGCATTGGAGGTAGAAGCCAACTTCACTTCCTACAGGGAAATCGAAAGGAAGGCTGGACCACGATTTCAGAAGAAGAGGTAAAGAAGAAGCTTCTTCTTCAAACCAAGAAAGAGAGGTGTCATATTTTAAGATTGAGGAAATGAACAAGATGATTAAGAATCTTTCAAATAAATTGGTGAAACTAGAGCTAGAAGCAAATAATGCTTCTTCTCGGCCATCTCAGACTGCTCCTAACAGGGGTTATAACCCACATCATCAAAATCTGCCCTTGCAAATATTGCAAAAGGACATAAAGGAGCAGCAAGATCACATACAGCCCCCCTATATTTGGAAGGGAAAGTGGAGGGTCCTACTGAAGATATTCCTGATGGAAAAGACGATCAGTATCTTGCCTATTCAGAAGGGGAAGAGGTAGAGCTTTCTCTATGGGAGGAAGAAGAAGAGAAAGTGAACTCCACTAAAGATCCCGACATTGATGATTATTACAGACAGTCTGTGGATTTCATGCAAGCCCAATTCCACAAGAAGTATGATCTTCGGTCTTCTAGGAAAAGGACTCGTACTCAATATCAAGATGAAGAGCCACCTCCAAAAGAGTCGGTCACTCATAAGGTTGATAACAGAGGTAAGAAACCTGTTGAAGAACCCTCTCATCAGAAATTTACTCCTCCATCCTCATCTAAGTCAGTACATGATCCCCTTGCAAATCCTAGATATATTCCTGTAGATGAAAAGCTTCCAGTCCTTCCTAAAGAACCAAAGGAAGCAATCATAGAAAAGGGTCCTGTCATTTTTAATCTCTAAAAGGAATTAGAGAAAGTTAAGATCCATGTCCCCTTAGTTGAGCTTTTGAAGCAGCCTTCTTAGAAAGCTCAGGTGTCATAATTCATGCTCCCTCATGGAGTAACCCCTCCCCCCGACAGTCTTAACCTTTAAGAGGAGAGGCCTATGGTAGTATTTGGCCCACATGTAGAGGAAATGGATTCCACAACCCCACCTTTTTATGTATCCCTGGTCATTCATGATTTACTGTTGCACATTGTATGTTGGACTCGTGGGCATCACATAATTTGCTGCCTCTGTCAGTCATGGAGCAACTAGGATTACAGATCACTCATCCATATAAGGACCTATATTATTTTGATTCCAAGAGAGTAAAATTTATGGGGATGATTAAATATCTGGTGGTGAACTTGGTTCATATTCCAGCCAAAAGCGTTGTTATGGGCATAGTGGTCACTGAGATCCCAGCCCAGTTTGAGATGTTGTTGTCCAAGTCATGGGGGACTAAAATTGGCAAGTCAATTAAGCTTGACCTCACTTGTGCAGCCATCCCAGTGTTTGGTGGGAAAGAAAGGAGGCTATATCGGGAATCTAGATTTGTGAAGATGGTGACCAGAGCTGACAGCTCAGTCAATTCTCTAGTGTATAGAAAATAGGGGGATTTTTCCTGTCTAATGCTCAAGGAGGATCAAGAGTTTTTACAGGAACCAGCATTCAACCTGTTGAGACCAAAACATTCTGATATTTATGAAGAAAAGGGGATGTGAACTCTGCACTTCGATGGAGAAAATTCAAGGGAAGGAAATGGAGCAGGGATCCTCTTAATCTCCCCTACTGGACAATTGGTCCCCTTCTCTTTTAAGTTGGAGTATGAAGCCACCAATAATGTGGAAGAGTATGAGGCACTGCTTTTGGGGCTACAAACTGCCAAAAATATGAACATTCAAAGTCTCAAAGTTTTTGGAGACTCAGAGCTGGTGGTGAGGCAGATTAAAAATCAGTGCCAAGCTAAACACCCTCTATTAAGAAATTACAGAAATGAAGTATGGGACCTAGTAGAGAATTTATTCCTAGCGTTCAACATACAATTCATGCCGAGATATTAGAACAGGATGGTTGATTCCCTCGGGGTGGCAACAAGAATTTTTTATCCACCATAGAATCCGCTCTTGAGATATTAATTTGAGGTGCGTTATCGTCCCTCTATCCCAGATAATGTCAAACACTTGCAGGTGTTTGAAGACGCGAAGCAGGTGAAGCGCTTTATGGAGACTATCAGAGAGTTCTCCAACTTGGTCATTGATGCCAGAGAAGAAGATATGGAAGAGAAACCTCAAAACAGATGGAAAGAGATAGTGGCTAGACATAGGGTGCTGCAGTTGAAAGGGAATGTGATCCCTAGAGGTCTGGTGTCTTTGGAAAGACTGTTCGATAAAAATGACGTCCCTATCAGCCCTAGCAAATCAAATGATGAAGGTCAAGTAGATGAAGTAAATATTGGGACAGAAGAGGATCCTAAAATTGTAAAATTTTCTAAAGGAGTCCCAGAAAAATACAAATACCAATACTTCAAATTATTTCATTCTTACAAATATGTTTTCACTTGGTCATACCAAGATCTAAAAACATTTGATACCAGCATCATACAGCATAAAATCCCACTGAGAGGAGATGCTAATCCACATAAGAAAAAGTTGAGGCAAATCAATCCTTTGCTGCTACCTTCCATAGAGAAAGAAATCAAGGAGTTGTTGAAGGCTAAGATCATTGTCCCTTTAAGGTACTCAGAGTGGGTGGCCAACCTAGTCCCTGTTAGAAAGGAGAACGAGGAAATAAGGCTATGTTTAGACTTCTGGAACTTGAACAGAGCATCCCTTAAAGAAAACTATCCTCTCCCCAAGATGGATCACATACTGCAAAAGGTAGTGGGATCCTCTTGAATATCTATGATGGATGGTTTCTCCGAATATAACCAGGTGGCAGTCCTCCTCAAAGATCAAAATAAGATGGCATTCACCACACCATGGGGTACATTCATGTATGCCCAAATGCCCTTCGGCCTGATAAATGCAGGAGCCACTTTCCAGCGGGCAATGGACATTTCTTTCGTAGGAGAGAAAGGCAAGTTCATGGTGATATATCTGGATGATATCACTATTTTCTCGAAGAATGATGTTGAACATATCGAACATTTGCATCGGACTTTCGACAAGTGTCGCAGGTATGGTCTGTCCCTAAATCCTCAAAAGTCCATGTTTTCTTTAGAGGAAGGAAAACTATTAAGGAATATTGTAACTAAAGCTGGAGTGAAGATTGATCCAAAAAGGGTAGAGGTAATTAACGGCATATCCTTACCTAGAAACAAGAAGGAGGTCTAGGTATTCCTCGGACGCATAAATTTTTTGAGAAGATTCATCCCGAACTACGCTGAAATAGTTCGGCATATCACTGAGATGCTTAGAAAAAAATGATGTAAAATGGACGCCAGAATCAAGAGAAGCATTCAACATAATTAAAAGTGCCTTTGCAGAAGCCCCAGTACTGGCAGGACCAGACAATGGTAAGCTATTGATGATCTTCTCATTCGCATCCCCACATACTGTAGCTATAGTATTATTACAGAAATTTGAAGATGGGTTTGAGCGGCCCATCGCCTTTTTCAGTCAGGTGCTTCGGGACGCCGAATTGAAGTATAACATTTTGGAGAACCAGGCATATGCCCTGGTAAAATCCCTAAAAGCTTTTCGAATGTATGTGCTGCAGTCAGCCATCACCGCTTTCGTGCCTACGGCCGCGGTGAAATACATCTTGATTAAGGGGGACAGTGAGGGAAAGAGAGGTAAATGGATTGCTAAGATTCAAGAATACGAATTGGACATTCCCCCCACAAAGCTTATCAAAGGACAGGGGCTAGAAAAAATCTTTTCTGAGGCAAATTGTCAGGCTCTGGGCATAAATCTATCTATGGAAGGTGGAGAACTACTTGAAGGTACAGATCAATAGCCCGAGATAGAAACCACTGTGCAAAAAATGCACATGAAGTTCCTGCTCAGTACTTGGTATAAATATATTGTAGAATACCTTTAAACTCTTAAGTGTCCTTTAAAATTCGATAAGACTAAATATCGAACTCTGAGGTTGAAATCCCAAAAATACATCATTGCAAATGGCCGATTATATTGAAAGGATCCTTCAGGAATCCTAATCTTATGTATCACAGAGTCAGAGGTGGAGGAATTCATGGCTGAATTCCATGAAGGCATCTGCGGAGGTCATTATAGTTGGCGGTCCACAACTCACAAGATATTGAAAGCGGGTTTCTTCTGGCCTAAATTGGTTGGATATGTACATGCTCAGGTCAGGGCATGTGAGAAATGTCAAAGGTTTGCTGAAAAACAGAAATTTTCGCCCCTACCCATGATTCCAGTACATATAGAAGAGCCTTTTCAGTAATGGGGTATTGACTTTATTGGGGAAATTCACCCAGAATCAAGTGGTCAGCATAAGTGGATTCTCACGACCACTGACTACTTCACTAAGTGGGTAGAGGCGATACCTGTGAGGAATGCCACTGATGCAGTGGTGATCAAGTTCCTGGAAGAGAATATCATATCCCGATTTGGCTGTCCAGTTAAGGTTGTGACAGATAACACCTAGGCTTTCAAGTCTGCCAAATTCACCAATTTATGTCAGTAATACAATATCACCTTGGGGCACTCTATAGCCTAGTACCCCCAGGGAAATGGACTGGCCAAGTCTTCCAATAAGACTTTGGTAAGAGCATTAAAGAAGGTTATAAACGAAAGTCAGAAAAATTGGAATTCTCAGCTCAAATTCGCGCTCTGGGAAAACCAAATCACGAGTAAAAGGTCAACAAGTAAGTCACCCTATGAACTGGTTTATGGCCGAGCGGAATTTTTTCCAATTCATCTCGCCCTACCTGTGGCTAGGTTCCTCCAGGATAGCCAAGAAGAGCCTAAAGATCTCATCAGAAGAATGAACCAGTTGTTTGAGTTAGAAGAGACTCGGAGCCAAGTGAATGACAAGTTAACAGAATATTAGGAGAAGATGAAGGGCTTGTTTGATCAACATGCCAAAGACAAGGAAATGTAGTCTGGGGACCTGGTACTGAGATGGGACATCAGAAGAGCTGAAAAAGGTAAACATGGAAAGTTTGACCCGTTGTGGTTTGGGCCATTCAAGATTTCTGAAGTGAGAGGCAACAACACCTTCATATTGGAAAATTTGGAAGGTGACTTGATCGAGGCGCCCGTAAATGGGCAATTCTTAAAACCATATTTTCAATACTGAAAAAGGTCTCAGAGGCCTGTTATATATAGTGTATATATCTGTCACTTTTAGGTTCATTTTTGCTATTTCTTTTGTCATAGGAGTGTTTGAAATCTTTGAAGGGGCTCTGGCCCTCAAGGAATATGTTGCAAAAGGTCTGCGAAGTTCTCGACATGCTCGAGGATGAACGTGTCGTCCCCAAGTGGAGCCAATGTTGTTTGGTTAGCCCTCATATGAAGATAAAAGAGATAAGCCGAAATAAACAAAGAGAAGGCCCGTGAAGATAGCGGGATAAGTGAGGTTAAATGTGGTATGGCACATAAGTCTTTTTTGGCACAAGCGCCAATAGGAGATTGAAGGTGCTAAACATTCAAGAAAGAAGTTGCGTTCCATATGGCCGAAAAACACAAAGGAGAAAGACACACACAAGTTATTCCGGGGGGGGACTAAGGAGAAGCAGAAGGAGATGGAGGCCTACCCCCCAGAGCATGTGACATCATAGCACGGCAGAACAAATCATAAACATTCCACTGGGTGGTGGAGTGTAACGGAAAGCCCTAACATGCCCCCGCCGGAATCTAAAGTGTGCCCACCGAGGAGTACATTTGGTGCTATGTAAAAGAAAGGTAAGGTAAGTTTAGGGACCCCCGTACAAGACCAGTACAGGTATTAACCCAGTGCGTGGCTTGCAACTACCCGGCCCCTGATAGCCAACAACCTATCACCATGCATCCCATTGTCGACGTCCTTATGACATCAGCCCTACAGTTGTCGTCCTAGCCTCATTTCCCGCAAAGTTTGGTATGTTTAACCTTTTTTTACACCCAGACTTAGTAAAATACTTTTTTTTATGAATCAGTCGTGCAACAAAGCTCCAACTCCAGTACCAGGTCATTTTCAACCCTGCGTCACTTTCCCCCTCAGGCTTTCTCACTGTTCGCAGGTATTTAGTCATCCCTCTGCCTCACTGTTTTCCTTCTATTTTGCTTTCAAAATGGTCGTGGGGAAAGAAAATTCAAGAAAGTCAGAACCTGAAACCCCTCAAGCCCACGAGGTCAAGGTTTTCCCTCGACTTGAATCCCTCATTGACACTCACGCGCGAATTCATGACCCGTCCCACCCTTTCAATGTATCCTGTGTTAGACCCGAGTTATTTGAACATCATTTGAAGGGCCAGGATAGGTTCAGAGTTGTCGAGTCAAGTCTATACTACCAGATTGCTCCGACCACATTCCTAGTTCCCGAGTTTATTAGTTGGCTCACTGAAGCTTATGATGATTGTAGGGAGTTATTCCTATCTACTCAAGGTAATAATATTTTCCGCATATCCCCCAAGCTCATAAAGAATGCCCTTCGTTTCCCTCAGAGTTAAAGTTATGTCAAGTTCATTGAACTATCCCTCTCTTGTCAGTTCTCAAATTTTCCCTAGAAGCAACAAAGCAAATTTCTCACTTTCTTTTAGACTCTCGTCTCACGGCTATCCCGCCCTCGGATGTCGCTCCCTTTTCCACTTTCAGAGACAATGTTCTGTCGATCCTTGCTTTCATTTCAGGTCTATTAGGTCTTAAGGAGGTCAAGCGAGTGTTAAAAGAATGTATAGCTCTTCTGTGGCTCATGACTCAAAAGGATACGCTTTTGGATATCCCTACCTTCCTAGCTTCGGCTATCCAAACTCAGTTCCAAGAGCTACCCTCCTTTAGGTCTTTCCAGTTTTGTTTGTTAGTATTTTATCCTTTCCTGTTCAAGCATGCAGACAGGTTTGAGAGTCTAGGCCTCAAGAAGCTTTCAAGGATGAACGCCCAGCCAAGAACTGTCTTTGAGTGGAACATCTTTGTTCTTCAACAGCCTAAAGAGAGGGGGTATACAAAGTTTTTAAATGAATTCATGTCCATAGCCTATAACATAATACATGACAACCCTCCACCCAAAATTTTTCTTGAGCAGAAGGACTAGCTGCAGTTCGATGAGGAAGATATCACAGGGGACTAGTACCTATATAATGATTACACTAAAATCAGGGTTTATGGCATGGAATTACCCCCTTACCACCTGCCGGTATTTCCAGCTATGCGAATCTTTGCCCTTTGATTTCATCCGCCAAACCCTGAAGGCCGACCAGATCCACTTCTTGCCTACGAAGAAAGGACATATTCTCAAGCTCCCCACCTCTTTTGGCTCCTTCACAATAAATTCGAGACACGCCCTCTCCACAGTGTAAACGTTGCTTCAAGGGATGGACTTGATACAAGGAAAATTTTGGCCTTATGACCCAAAAGGGATCCTTTCCAATAGGAAAAGGAAAATAAATTTGACATCTTATGTACATGAGACTAGGACCTTCATTAAGTGGAGAGCTAACCTTGATACATGGCCTTTGGATTCACAGTGTTGTGGATGATTTTGTCACCCCCCTAGAGACAGTCTAGAGTTGCCATAGACCAGTGCCTAGGACATCTTAATATAGCAAGGAGCCCTTTATAGTTTGGGTTGTTAGTCCAAGAACTCACTTACTATCTCTTGTTTGAACAAGGAAATTAGTTTTGAATGGGACCAATCTCTCTCAGAAGCTGGTACAAAGATAAGAACAGTGTAGGGACATCATGTAAAACTCCCATACAAAGGCATCAGACAGTTAAGAGACCGCTTACTGTAAAGAGGGCCAGTTCAGATAATATATCACAGAAATCGAATATTAGGAAGTGAGTGCAGTGAGGAAACATAAAGAAGATATTAGCTGACATGAGATTGATACCCAGATACACAACAGAACCATGTAAGGGCATACCAATTTATGAATCCTTACATGACAATGGCGTTTTAAAAGCACCCCCCTCAAGCAACTAATATAGCAGAAAATATGGATGAAGTGAACATGAAACAGTATACCATGACTAGGCCTATTTAAAGCGCTTGACTAATTCCAGAAAGGGCATCAACAAGGATGAATCCTTACTGCAAATTAGTGAGCCACTCGCATTCTAGAACATGATACAAGAAGATAAGTAGCATGAAAAAAGATATTGTATTAACACATAAGAGAAATTACATATTGTGAGATACCAGAGACCAGAATCCTCATTACAGTTATAACCCCTCCTCACTGAGACCCTACGGGCTCTAAACCTTCATACAGAAATTTTGCAGAATGTATACAAAAGCCTTTTCACTACACAGTTTGCTGATAGAAATCTGGAACCCTTTCAATGTCTTTCTTTCTAGCTCTTATAGAGGGGATAGAGAATTCTAGAGGAGGAGGTAGATGAGAAAAATTTAATGACTTATTTTGAATCAGATGGCGGAAAACATTCGCGCCCATGTTACGAATGACTGAACATAAATGATTGTACTTCACAATTTATTTCTGGAAATGAATGCTGGGAATGAAAATCTGCCTATACACAAGACATAAATAATAAAATATGTAAACATTCGGCCTTTTTCTGGAGGAGGAAGATCTACGGCAATAAAACCTTGAGGCGCCTGTTTCCGTGCATGGTACTTTCGATCTTCAGTTCTTGAATTTGAATTTGAAACCTCTGTAGAGATGGACCCTGAATTCATTGCTCCTTCATTAATAATCTGTTGCTGCATTAATGTTTTCATCCGCCCAAATACGTCCCTTCTGATTTTTCTCTGGAGAGTTCCATGGATCGAAGTACCTTCCTTTAATGGAGGTCACATCATAGTGACTTCCGGATCTTTTCCACTAATTTTTCTCCCGCCACAAGTTCCTGCAAAACCAAATCCTGCTGAATAAAACTGAGGACAGAGATAGTGGACGAAACGGGACTAACAGAAGTGGTGGCATAGATACGAGAGGATGATGGAATGACGCGGTGAGGAGGATTCAAACAAAAACGCTGAGGTGTGACACATAACCGGAATATGTGAACAATGGAGGAACAGTGGATGACATGTAGGCAAACAATGAAAAATGGCAGGAGAACGGTGATGATACAAAAACTTAGAAGATTAACTTTTTGGGGGAGTTACAAGGAAAGACATAACAACACAGCAGAGCAAAGGCTTTAGAGGTGGGACCCGCAACGCATATCACAAAATTGCAAGAGGATAAAATGCGACTGAGGAAAAATGGAATAACCAAAATTATGCGCTCTGCGCTATGCGATGGGCGTGGTCAGTCGAGCGCGGATCACAAAAACGAAAAATGCGATGGCGGGGAATAGGGCGCGCGAGAAACTGCGCTTTTGTGATGAGGCGGACATGCGATGGCGCGATTATGCGATCTGCGATAAACGCTCAAAGGGGCAGCACTTGGTTACATGCAACAAAGGAGGCGCGGAGTTAGGGGAGAAAGAGGGCTAGGCCTTGTATAACTTTGCAGAGCGGCTTTTAGCCCCTGTCCAATGTATTTCCGGTGCGGGAAAGGGCAGCAGTAAAGGGAAAAGAGGAGGCTTTAGCCCAAATCTGGATGAAGGGGCTGACTTGTACAACATTGGCTCCAACTGGGGACGGCATGTTCGTCCTCGGACATGCCGAGAACTTGCAGACCTCAGACCTCTTTATATTTTCTTCAAAACTTATCAGCTTATTTATATTATTTACATTTCAAAATCGAAATCACACTTGCATACATTATATACATAAAATACACCAAGCCTGGACTGCCTAAGTCAGTACTGAAAGTAGTGTTTAAGGAATTGTCCATTCACGGGAGCGTCCAACAGATCACCTTGTAGATTTTCTAACATGAAAGTATTATTTCTCCCTAGGTTCACTATTTTGAATGGACCGAACCACAACGGGTCAAACTTGGCATGCTTGCCTTTTTCTGCTCTGCGAACATCCCACCTGAGAACCAGGTCTCCTACTTGGAAGTTCCTATCTTTTGCATGGTGATCAAAAATACCCTTCATTTTTTCCTGATACTCTATTAGTCTCTCATTCACCTGGTTACGTGTCTCTTCCAATTCTACCAGCTGATTAATTCTTCTGATCATGTCATCTGGTTCTTCCTGATTCTCTTGCATGAAACGTGCCACCGGCAATGCTAATTGCAGAGGAAACACAGCAGCTCGCCCATATACCAGCTCATAGGGTGACTTCCCTGTTTCTCTTTTGCTGGTTATCCTATTTGCCCATAGAGCAAACTTCAATTGCGAGTCCCAGTTTTTCTGATTTTCAGCTATTGTTTTCTTCAGAGCCCTTACCAGGGTTTTGTTAGAGGACTCTGCTAAACCATTCCCCTGTGGATAGTATGCCGTGGAGTGAGTCAATGTAATGTTATACCTTTGACAAAACTTTACAAACCTGGCAGACTTGAAAGCCTGCGCGTTGTCAGTTACAATTCTGGCTGGGCAGCCAAACCTGGATATGATATTATCCTCTATAAACCTCATTATTACGGCATCTGTAGCATTTCTTGTAGGTATGGCTTCCACCCATTTCGTGAAGTAATCTGTGGTTGTTAGTATCCATTTATGTTGGCCACTTTATGGGGGATGTATTTCTCCTATAAAATCTAGTCCCCATTTCTGAAATGGTTCATTTACATGGATGGGAATCAAGGGCATAGCTGCTAATTTCTGTCTCTCTGCAAATCTTTGACACTTGTCGCATGCTCTGACTTGGGCAAAAGTGTCTGAGTACAGTTTTGGCCAGTAAAAACTGGCCCTCAAGATTTTATGTGTTGTGGCCCTCCAACTGTAATGTCCTCCACAGATCCCTTCATGAAATTCTATTAATGCTTTTTGCGCTTCATCTTCTGTGAGGCATAACAATAATATACCTAGAGGGTCTCTCCAATAGAGCTGTCCATTGGCAATTACATATTTCTGTGATTTCATTCTCACAGCTCTGTACTTTATCTTATCACAACCTGTAGGACAGCTAAGCGTTAAAAGATATTCAGCTATTTCTTTATACCAAGGACTAGTTAGATATTTGACATGTATCTTTTGCGTAGCCATCTCTAGTCCTTGCTACTCCGCTTCTTTTTCTGATTCTTCATTTGCTAACATGGATAGATTAATGCCCAGAGCTTGATGATTTGATTCAGATAACATCTTGGCAAGTCCCTGTCCTTTGACCAACTTAGTAGGTCTTATATCCAAATCATACTCCTGGATTTTTGCAATCCATCTTCCTCTTCTACCTTCGCTGTCTCCCTGTACCAGAATGTCTTTGACAGCAGCTGTGGGGACATAGGCAGTAACATGAGATTGCAAAACATAAACTCTAAAAGCTTTAAGGGACTTTACCAAGGCATATGCCTGCTTCTCCAATATATTATATTTTAATTCGGCATCATAAAGAACTTGACTGAAGAAAGCTATAGGTTGTTCATATCCCTCTTCATTTTTCTGCAATAACACTCCAGCAATTGTGTGAGGGGAAGCAAATGAGAAAATCATAAATGGATTTTTGTAATCTGGCCCTGCCAGAACAGGAGCTTTAGCAAACGCCTTTTTTATCCTTGTGAATGCATCTCTAGACTCCTGGGACCATTTTACTTCATTCTCCTTTTTTAGCATATTAGTTATATGCCTAACTATCTCAGCATAGTTAGGAATAAACCTTCTTAGAAAATTAATTCGGCCTAGAAAAACCTGTACTTCTTTCTTATTCCTTGGCAAAGGAATGCTGTTTATTACTTCAACTCTCTTAGGGTCTATTTTCACGCCATCTTTTGTTACAATGTGCCCTAAGAGTTTTCCCTCATCTAATGCAAATAAAGATTTTTGAGGATTGAGGGATAGGCTGCACCTTCTGCATTTTTCAAAAGTTCTTCTTAAATGCTCAATATGCTCATCATCATTCTTTGAAAACACTTTGATATCATCGAGGTAAACTACCAAAAACTTGTCCTGTTCTCCAACAAAGGCTATGTCCATTGCCCTTTGGAAAGTAGCTCCTGCATTGATTAATCCAAATGGCATCCTAGCATACATAAATGTTCCCCAAGGTGTAGTAAATGCAGTTTTCTTCTGGTCTTCTGGAAATACAGCCACCTGATTATAACCAGAAAATCCATCCATCATTGACATTCTGTATGCTCCCACCACTTTCTGCAGGATGTGGTCCATCTTAGGCAGTGGATAATTATCTTTCAATGATGCTCTATTTAAATTCCTGAAATCCACACAGAGCCTTATTTCTCCATTCTTCTTTCGAACAGGAACAAGGTTCGCTATCCATTCTGAGTATCTTAATGGCACAATTATTTTGGCCTTCAGTAATTTCTTAATTTCCTTTTCAAATGAGGGAAGCAGCAGAGGGTAGATTTGTCTGAGTTTCTGCTTGTAGGGCTTTGCATCTTCCCTCAATGGAATTTTATGTTGTATTATATTTACATCAAAAGTTTTTAGGTCCTGATAGGACCAATAAAAAACATCTTTATAAGATTGGAATAACTTTAAATATTTTTCTTTATAATCCTCTAGGACTCTCTTAGATAATTTGATAATTTTAGGATCTGCATAAGTACCCAGATTTAAATCTCCTACTTGATCTTCTTATGTTACTTTGCTTGGCTGCATTAGAACATCATCTTTATTAAATAATCTTTCTAAAGGTACCAGTCCTCTAGGTATAACATTTCCTTTCAGCTGCAGCACTTTGTTACCTGCTATCTTTTGTTCCCATTTATTTTCCGCAATGTTTCCAACTTCTTCCTCCTCATTATCATCAATTTCCATATTTGTGAATTCTCCCACTGTCTCCATGAATCTCTTCATCTGTTCATCATCTTCAAATACCTGCCAGTGCTTTATATTATCTGGAATGGATGGTTTGTACCGTACCTCCACTTCGTATCTTAAAAGTGGATTCTGAGGAGGACGGAATGTACTGGCAGCTACAGCAAGAGAATCTGCTATTCTGTTTTGCTCCCGGGGCATGAACTGTATGTTAAATGCTGAGAAGAAATTTTCTATCATGTCCCATACTTCGTTTCTATATGCTCTGAGCCGAGGATTTTTAGTTTGACACTCATTTTTTATCTGCCTTACTACTAGCTCAGAGTTTCCCAAGACTTTTAAACATTGGATGCCCATGTTTCTAGCTGTTTGCAGTCCCAATAATAGTGCTTCATATTCAGCTACGTTGTTTGTAGCCTCATACTCCAATTTAAAAGACAAGGGCACCCATTTTCCTGCGGGAGAGATTAATAATACCCCAGCTCCGTTACCTTCTCTTGAATTTGCTCCATCAAAGTGTAAAGTCCAAATTTCTGATTCCTGATCTCCTTTAGGCTGCTCAGCTTGAATTCGACCAAAAAGGGGCTCATGAGCATAATTTTGATTTTCTTCTAACATCAAGCATGAGAAGTCACCCTCTTTGTTATACACGGGTGAATTATCTGAGCAGTCAGCCTTAGTTACCATTTTAACAAATCTAGTCTCTCTGTACAACCTCCTTTCTTGACCTCCAAAGACTGGGACAGTAGCATATGTTAAATCCAATTTAATTGTTCCTCCAATCTTTGTACCCCAGGACCTTGACAACAGCATGCCAAAGCGGGCTGGGATATCAGCAACCACAATGTCCATGACCACACTCTTTGCTAGAATTTGGGCCAAATTTACCACCAAATCTTTAATCATTCCCAAGCATTTAACCCTTTTGGAATCAAATGAATATAAATCTTTATATGGTCTTGTAATTTGCAGCCCCAGTTGTTCCATGATAGACAAAGGCATAAGATTATGGGAAGCTCCAGAATCTAACATACAATTGTGTAACAGCAGATCATGGATGACTAGGGACACATAGAAGGGAGGAGTAGAAGGGTCTATCTCCTCGACATGTGGGCCAAAGACTACCATGGGTCTTTCTTCTTGAAGATTTAAACTATCGGGTGTAATTGGTATTTCAGGAGGAAGCATAAAGGAAGTGACTTGAGACTGATATACAGGCTGTTTTAATAACTCAGTCAGAAAGACAGGAATATTAATCTTCTCAAGTTCTTTTTGCAAATTGAAAGCAGATGTGGGCTTTTCTATCATGGCTTCTTTTGACTCCTTATTTTCAACTGAAGACTTAACTTCTTTTGATATCGGCTCAGCATTAGGAGGACTGACTATTTTAGAAGAAGAAGGAATCTGATCATTAGACTGCAAGGGGGTATTCAAAAGATTCTTACCTTTTTCTGCATTCTTCTTTGTTGCTGATTCCTTCTGAGCAGATGCTTCTTCTTGAGGTGGTTCTTCTTCTCGCTCCTGAGTTCTGGTCCTCTTCCTTGAGGATCTGAGATCATATTTTACATTGAATTGTGCTTCCATAAAATCAGCAAATTGCTTGCAGTAATGGTCAATCTCTGCTTCTTCGTCTTCATCTTGCAACGGGCAATCCATATCATCATTATTTGAAAAAGCCATATTTGAATCTTCTAATCCATAAGCCGCATCTCAAGTGGAGTCATCTGCTGGTCCTTCCAAGTATAAAGGATGAGGTACCTGGTCTTGTTGTTCTTTCGTCTCTCTCGGCAATATCTGGAGAGGTGGCCTTCTATACTGGGGATTATATCCTCTGTTTGGAGCATTATAGAAATTCTTGGGAGCTGCATTTTTAGCTTCGAGTTCAAGCTTGACCATCTTCTTTATAATTTTACTTATTTCATCCAATTTCTCTGGATTTTTTCTTGACTTGAAGCGGAAACCTCTTCTTTGCCTCTCCTCCTAGTATCTTGTTCAGTTTTTCCCTTTAGTTTCCCGGTGGAGGCAAAGTTTGCTTCCAATTCCAGAGCATCCGACTGTGCATCATCTAAAGTGGCAGGTTTCCTTTCCCTCAAAGAGAAGCCAAAATCAGATTCAAAGGCTGCTATGAAAATTATCTTGGCAGCAGCTTCATGGGGCTTCATCTCAGGGGGCAGGCTCAGGTATAGCTTATTGAATCTTTTAATAAAGTTTGAAACTCCTTCATTCTGTTTCTTCTTCATGGTATTGAATTCAGTGAGACATTGATCGTGATCTTTCTTTTCTCCCCACTTCCTGAGAAAAGTATTTTCCATTTGGTCCCAGGTGGTCACAGAATTATTTCCCAACATCTTAAACCATTTTCTGGCTTCCCCTTCCAAAGAATGCACAAATAATCTCAAGACCACGTCCAGATGTTCAACATTTAAGTTCTCTGCAAAAGAGCAGAAGGTCTCGAGATGTTTCTGAGCATCAGCTCCATTTTCACCATTAAACCTTGGCAGAATCTTTAGATAATCTTGTGGCATATCATTTAACACTTGGGGCAAGGCCAGTGGGGTGTATTTGTTCAAGAGAAATGCAGGAACATTGGCCATTGGAGGAGGTGGGGGTTGCACAACAGTCTGAGATACAAAAGTAGGGAGAGGAGTAGGAGGAAGTGGAGTGTGAATAACAATGGGAATATATTGCACAGAAGCGTGAGGTGTGGATGGGAATAACTCACGGTTAACAGCAACTACTTCTGTGACTTCTTTAATTTCTTCAGCCTCGAAAGCAGGATGAGATTCTTCTTCAATTGAGGCACTTCCTCTACGTGGAGTCTCCGAGTAAAACTCAGGATTTTCTGTTCTAACTTCTTGAGAAGAAGAGGGCGGGTAATCTTCAACGGAATATTCAGAATTTTCAGCACGGGCTGACTTCCTCACCTTCCAAGCTCTTTTATGAATAACCTTCTATGGGTCAGACACGTAGGGTGTTTTCAGTTGAGCTGTATCTGACCTCAAAAGTGGCTTACGAGGAGCCAGGACTACCAATAAAACTTATCAAATAAATACCAGTGGAGTCGCCAAGGTGAGAGATACGCAACTCTTCAACTCTCTGTGCTCACCTGATTAGAGAGTGAAAAAAATTTGTCAAGACCCAAGGAAACTGATATTCTTGAATTGTGTTCCCCGGCAACGGCGCTAGAAAGATGTTGTGGATGATTTTTTCACCCCCCTAGAGACAGTCTAGAGTTGCCATAGACCAGTGCCTAGGACATCTTAATATAGCAAGGAGCCCTTTATAGTTTGGGTTGTCAGTCCAAGAACTCACTTACTATCTCTTGTTTGAACAAGGAAATTAGTTTTGAATGGGACCAATCTCTCTCTCAGAAACTGATGCAAAGACAAGAACAATGTAGGGACATCAAGTAAAACTCCGATATAAAGGCATCAGATAGTTAAGAGACCGCTTATTGTAAAGAGGGCCAGTTCAGATAATATATCACAGAAATCAAATATCAGATGATGAGTGCAGTGAAGAAACATAAAGAAGATATTAGCTGACATGAGATTGATACCCAGATACACAATAGAACCATATAAGGGCATACCAATTTATGAATCCTTATATGACAATGGCGTTTTAAAAGCACCCCCCTCAAACAACTAATATAGCAGAAAATATGGATGAAGTGAACATGAAATAGTATACCATGACTAGGCCTATTTAAAGCGCTTGACTAATTCCAGAAAGGGCATCAACAAGGATGAATCCTTACTGCAAACTAGTGAGCCACTCGCATTCTAGAACATGATACAAGAAGATAAGTAGCATGAAAAAAGATATTGTATTAACACATAAGAGAAATTACATACTGTGAGATACCAGAGACCAGAATCCTCATTACAGTTATAACCCCTCCTCACTGAGACCCTAGGGGCTCTGAACCTTCATACAGAAATTTTGCAGAATGTATACAAAAACCTTTTCACTGCACAGTTTGCTGATAGAAATCTGGAACCCTTTCAATGTCTTTCTTTCTAGCTCTTATAGAGGGGATAGAGAATTCTAGAGGAGGAGGTAGATGAGAAACATTTAATGACTTATTTTGAATCAGATGGCGGAAAACATTCGCGCCCATGTTACGAATGACTGAAGATAAATGATTGTACTTCACAATTTATTTCTGGAAATGAATGCTGGGAATGAAAATCTGCCTATACACAAGACATAAATAATAAAATATGTAAACATTCAGCCTTTTTCTGGTGGAGGAAGATCTGCAGCAATAAAACCTTGAGGCGCATGTTTCCGTGCATGGTACTTTTGATCTTCAGTTCTTGAATTTGAAATTGAAACCTCTTTAGAGATGGACCCTGAATTCATTGCTCCTTCATTAATAATCTGTTGCTGCATTATTGTTTTCATCCGCCCAAATACGTCCCTTCTGATTTTTCTCTGGAGAGTTCCATGGATCGAAGTACCTTCCTTTAATGGAGGTCACATCATAGTGACTTCCGGATCTTTTCCGCTAATTTTGCTCCCGCCACAAGTTCTTGCAAAACCAAAGCCTGTTGAATAAAACTGAGGACAGAGATTGTGGACGAAACGGGACTAACAGAAGTGGTGGCATAGATACGAGAGGATGATGGAATGACGCGGTGAGGAGGATTCAAACAAAAACGCTGAGGTGTGACACATAACCGGAATATGTGAACAATGGAGGAACAGTGGATGAAATGTAGGCAAACAATGAAAAATGGCAGGAGAACGGTGATGATACGAAAACTTAGAAGATTAACTTTTGGGGGGAGTTACAAGGAAAGACATAACAACACAGCGGAGCAAAGGCTTTAGAGGTGGGACCCGCAGCGCATATCGCAAAATCGCAAGAGGAGAAAATGCGACAGAGGAAAAATGGAATAACCAAAATTCTGCGCTCGGCGCTATGCGATGGGCGTGGTCAGTCGAGCGCGGATCGCAAAAACGAAAAATGCGATGGCGGGGAATAGGGCTCGCGAGAAACTGCGCTTTTGCGATGAGGCGGACATGCGATGGCACGATTATGCGATCTGCGATAAACGCTCAAAGGGGCAGCACTTGGTTACATGCAACAAAGGAGGCGCGGAGTTAGGGGAGAAAGAGGGCTAGGCCTTGTATAACTTTGCAGAGCGGCTTTTAGCCCCTGTCCAATGTATTTCTGGTGCGGGAAAGGGCAGCAGTAAAGGGAAAAGAGGAGGCTTTAGCCCAAATCTGGATGAAGGGGCTGACTTGTACAACACACAGATGGAGGTCGAGTCTTCAGCCGCAGAAGGAAGGGGCGACACTACCTCTGCAGAGACAGAAAGGAAAGGACAAGCAGACAAGACAGGCGCTTCAAGAGGGCAAGCAGGCAGGAGCATAGATGAGGAAGATCATCCCTCTAAGAAATAGAGGACTGAAGAACCAGATATTGTGTGGGAAGAGTCACCACAGCAAGAGTTTTCCCGATATGGACTGCCTGACAGAAACAAGGATGGTTTCACGATTAATTTCGACGGTGCCTCTTCGTCTGAACCTTCTGGGTTGTCACAGGCCATTTCAATTAACAGAACAGAGGTGACAGAAGAAATAAGCACGAGAAACAGGACTACACGAGACAGGCTGAGGGCTGAATTGGTCGAATTCATGGACAAGTACCACATCTGACTTACCGATGAGTTAGATATGGACAAAGATCAGCTCATAATTGCTATTACAGAGGCAGTTTTATAGCCTACAGCTGAGGGGACTAGTTACCGATCCCTGGAGCTCGCTTTGAATCTAGCTAACGTCCCTATAACGGATAAGCTTGGTTTGCATCAGTGTGTCGGAGATATGTTGAGAGATGAGGTGGTGAAGCTTGCACTCTCTCTGAGGAAAATTGAAGATAGGTACATCTCAATACTGGAAAATCAGAAGAGAGAGAGAGCTAGTGCTAGGGCGATAAACCACAACCTAGAAACTCTCAGGAAAGCAGTAAAGGAAAAAGGGGCCAACAAGGATGCGGTTCAGAGGAAGCTCGTCACCGATCTAGAGGCGGAAAACTCTGAGCTAAAGAAGAGACTAAATATTCCTGGCAGAGAGCATGTTCAAACAGATATGTTGGTCTAGATGGAGAGGGAGAAATCAGCTCTCGCTAACTCACTGGCCAAGGAACAAGAAGGGAGCACCAAAATGACCACAGAGATGGCTGGCTTAAGGCAGAGATTGTCTGATTTGCAGGGAAAATGGGACAAGCATGTATGCGTGGCTCCAACTTCTGACGAGCCTAGCACTACCCCAGAGCAGCTAACCAAAGCCTTGTCAGATTTAAAGGTTTCAGAGAATGAAGCCCAAACATCTCACCATAGAATACAGGTGCTGGAAGCTGCATTGGCGATAAATGATAAAGTGGTAGAGGTCTTACAGGCTGAAGTCGACAAATTAAAAAGAGAGAAATAGATATAGGATAAAACCATCAAATATTTGACTACCTGGATTAAGGGCAACGTAATGCTCCTGGAAGCTAGGCGCCTAATATAAATGGATATAATATCAAAGGTCAGAAAGCATTGGAAATACCTCACTCTGATGGATGATAAGAAAATCGCGGTTCGCTTATTCAAAATAAAGTTGCAAGAAGGGCGCGAGGAATCAGAGGAAAAGGTGACAATGGCTAAGAGGTATATCAAGTACCTAAATGAGTTGGACCCTAAGGAGTTACTCACCCAAGGGATCACAGACCATTTCAGAGGAGTGATGGAAGTCAGAAGAGTGATCGAAAAGGAGACTGCACGCGCGAAGGCGCTGATCTATTTATAGCAGGTTGCAAAAGGATATGAACAGTTCAATCAAGAGTGGGATCAATTGGTGGAGGCAGGCCTCCCGTCATGCTGGGATCCTAAAACGGCCGCATTTTCGGGGCTAACGGTTTATGAACAGAAGTTAACAGAAATTATGAACTAGGTTGATTTACCTTTGGAGAAAACTGCCCCCGTGAAGGCAGAAACAATAGTCGTCGCTCTGAGTAAAGAGTTCTCTCTCTTCTGCCAAATCAAATAGTGTTTAGCCGTCCGAGTAGATTACATGGAGCTTACATATATTTAAGATTTAGTCGAGACTTTTGTCACCATGCCGCCACTAGGTGAGAATGTGTGGAAAAAATGTTGTGATTATGCCAACACTCCAGCATCAACACCCTCTCGCCAGTCGCTACCTCCCCTCAATCGAAAAACTGGTTTGTTCGCGTCATCGACACTCCTGAGTTAGTAGTTATCAGGCACTCCTCTCCGTTCCAAGAAATGAAATTCATGTTCTGGCCCAGGTGGCCAATTTACTTTTTATTTCTTATGTATTGTAAAATCGGGTGAAATCTTTATTTCACCCTTCGCACTTTTATTTTTCATTTTACTATTGTGTTTTCGGTTAGCGCCTTCATTAAGGGAACTATGAAGATGATCGCAGGCCTTTTTCCTCATCTTCATTTTTGGTTTTTGATGGAGACCCCAAACAAAAATATATATTCAGGGGAATATTTTGCCTAAAAAATATCTTTTCGCAACAACTCAACTGGAAAACTATAAAAGATGAAATCTGAAGCTAAGAAAGGGTTCCAGATTTTTTATAGCAAAACTAGTGAATTGTGTATTATCTCTTTTGTAAATTTTTAAGGTTCTTCTATGGTGTATGCCAGAAGACCCCTTTGGGGAAAGGAATGAAGAATTTTCTGTTGTGTAATGGATTCCAAATGAGATGAGTAGCAGTATGTATTTTCTCAGCGTTGTTTTAATATAAATGTCCACTGTGTTCTTCATCATTTTCTTGTTATCATGGCTTTCGGAATGTGAGTGTTCTAATTTGTTCATATGTGAATTTATCTTGTATGATACTCATATCTGCTCACCTGTAACACTTTAAATATGGCTCGAGGCGCATTTTCTGTTCCAAGTTTTATTTTAATACCATTGTTAGTCCTGTATTAGTGAGAGGTGGATTATTATGTCAGTATAAGCCTACTTCTCTCTGATATCTCCTTCATGTTCTTTCACAGTTTGTCATACTCATTTACTCTATTAGTTGTTTACTGGTTTTATGCTGGGCCTATTTCACAACAGTTAGTTTTCATGTATGCATCTGATTCATGCCTATAGACCCTTATGCTATACAACTAGATGTCATCTTGGCCAATACTCTATCTCTGATATCTTGGTCCCATACCAAAACTCCAATCATCGTTATACAACAAGAGGTTCTATCCTATCTACTTGTAAAAAACCTTTGAATCCTCTTGACTTAAGATGTCCTAGGCATTGGTCCTTAACAACTTAGGGTTGTCTCTAGGAGTTACAACATGGTACATTATGCATTTGAACGTGAATGTTATAATTAGGTGTAGATGTATATTAAAGGCGATATTTAGGTACATTTTGCATGATCGTGTCATTTAAAACAATCATAGATGGTTTTATATATTTAATTTCATGAATATGTAGCAATGATTCAATTACATTTGCATTTAGTTGGTACATTTTTCATGTTATCATGTTGTTATAAAGTTAGTAGATGATAAGATTATATTTGGTTTAACATTGTTTTGTCACTTGTTATTTAAAATGGATCTAGATTGAAATTTCAAATTACAAAACACATGTGGTACATTATGCATTTGAACATGAATGTTATAATTAGGCATAAATGTCTATTAAAGGTGATATTTAGTTACATTTTTCATCATCATGTCATTTAAAATAATCATAGATGGTTTTACATATTTAATTTCATGAATATGTAGAAACGATTCAAGTACATTTGCATTTAGTTGGTACATTTTGCATGTGATCATGTTGTTATAATTTGTTAGTAGATGAGAAGATTATGTTTTTTTTAACTTGGTGTTTTTTCAATTGTTATTTAAAATGAATCTAGATTGAAATTGAAAATTACAAAACACATGTGGTACATTATGCATTTGAACATGATTCTTATAATTAGGTGTAGATTTCTATTAAAGGTGATAGTTAAATTTTAATATAAAGTTGTAAATGAACATGCATAAACATACTATAAAATCGCATTATAAAACATGACCATACAATTTGCATGATGTGAATGTGGTTTGATGCTTTTAAAGGTTAAACACATATTTAAGTTCATCAATATATAGCAATGAAAGTAAATTTTCATTTAATTCGTATATTTTGCATTTGAAATGATTCTTATAATGTTAATATCTTGTACATAGATGTCTAAAAACAATAATAAAATTTTAGGTACATAGATGTCTAAAACAATCATAAAATTTTAAAATTGCATTAAAAAATATGGCATACTATGGATGTCATTTGATAGTTAACTTTTAATATAAATTTGTTTGAATATATGCAAACAAGTACTAGATAAAATGGCATTATAAAACATGGCCCACAATTTGCATTCAATGTCTGGTTTGATGCTTTTAAAGGTTTCACATGTTTCAGTTCATGAATGTGTAACAATGAAAGTAAATTTGTTAGTATATGATTCTTAAGTATTTTTTTTTAAGTTTCGACAATTTATTTAAATTTGAATCGATTAAAACTAGAAATTACAAAACATGTGGTACACATTTTTCATTTGAATGAATCTTATAATTTTTTGTAGACGTCTAAAACAATCATAACCTAAAATTGCATTATCAAATATCCTAGATACATACATTTTTCATTCATGACATAAAATTAAATAATGTATTAAAATTTGCATTCATGTATGAAATCGTTTAAGACCAGAGAATGTATGCATGTATATAAGTTAATTGTTGTGTGCATGCAATCATAATATCAATATAATCAAATCCTCAATACACTTGTGCATAACAGGAAATATACATATAACTTCAAGTATCTCAATACATTATTAAGAATGTACAACTTAAGAGTGCACAAAAAGAAATGCTAACAGTTTGTACTTGAACTGTAAGTTCTCAAAAATGAATCCAAGGAGAAGAAATTGTTAGCAAGTTAAATTAAAAAAATTATAATGGAATTCCATCCTCAATGATTCGTTTATGGTCAGCTTTTGACATTTTCCATTTCTTAGCTTTCAATTTTTTCTTTGATTTAACTTCTATCAACTTTGTGCACGTTGCACACACCAAGTGACTATATTGACAACTTATGACATCGGGTTGATAGTCTTGAAAGTAAACAATACTCTAACTTTTATGATTTTTTTGGAAAAAAATAACCTTTTTCAGTATAATAGACCCTCTTTCATATATAAACTCTTCATCATCATAGTCTTCCAATATTTTCATCTTTCGTTTAGTGCGTCGCATCAAATAATACTTGACATTTTCTATGTTATTAGCAGGTGCAACTACAACAAAAACATCTCCTGCACAATAAAAAAAAGTGTACATAAATTTATATCATAATTAAGATGAAAAATTAACTTTAAAATTAGCATGGACTTGATTTTATTATCTATTTATAGATCTCTATCATTTGAAAGAAATTGAAATGTTACCTTCTCTAACAAGATCAGAAACTCGATCACCTTCAGATGATACTATAGTCTCCTCCAATTCCATCTCTTCAAATTTCGCAACTGACATTTTCCCCTTTATATTTAGTTTTGTATGTTGCAAAACTTTTACATGCATATTTTTTTCACAAACATCATTGGATTGTGTGTCCTCTAAGAAAATAGGACAAAAACAAGAATATTTTCTTTTACCAGATGAAAACACATTTCGGTACTCCTTTGTTTTAATTGAATGCAACTTTCGAGTCCCTTTTACTATTTCAATGTCATTTGAAATCGATCTATCTACATCTTGGACTCCAATAGGCCAAAAAAAACTATATGGAAAATTCAAACAAGAATATAAATATTTTATTTAAAATACTATTTATATATGATCAAAGATAATCATTGTGATAAATAATGTTTAAAATTAGAAAATTAATAAAAATTAGATCATATATTAAAGTTCTATATATATGCAAGTTAATTTGTATATATGTACATGTACCTTCACACTTCCCTTGATGGGTTAATCTCATGGCTTAGTGCAACGATGCACCATTCAACAACTCGTTCAGATGAGACAAGTCGATCTGCAGAGTGGTCCATTTGATATCTTCGAAGTGCTTGTTTTATACATGACCCTGCACCATCATGTTCTCCTTTTACATCACCAGTCTCAAAGAAATTCCAACAATGTTTAATGTGGGTTTTCATATGAAGACGACACAACCAAAATAATGATCATGAAGATTTGAATTGACCTGTGCATCCATTTGACCATATCCAATTTTCATTGAATTTTATTCCACGACCTTTCAATGAGTCATAAATATTATCAAAACAATGTTGTACAAAATGTGTATCATGTGTCATTAGAGAACTTTTGAGATCTAAAATGGGCCTCCTAAGAAAAATGTACAACAAAAATAAAATTTATAACTAATAGGATTCAAGATGATTATGTTAACCATAAGGGATGATTCACCATTTTGGGGTTAAAAAGGTAAAAATATTAAAAAATAATAAAATAATAAAACTACTTTTTCAACTTATATTTTGAACTTATCTACCTAAGGTTTTACTCAAATTTCGAGCAGGAGTACTCATTGGATGCAAAATTTAATTCCTCATCCAAGGAGTACCCATGTTGCATACTTTCGATGGACCCTGCTAAATAAAAAATGAGAAATACATGAAAACACGTGATTGCAATCACATTTTTCAAGTATTTCTCATTTTTTGTGTAGTCCAGTCCATCGAAAGTATGCAACATGGGTACTCCTTGGATGAGGAATCAAATTCTGCATCCAATAAGTGTTCCCGCTCAAAATTTTAGTAAACCCATAGGGAGATAAGTTGAAAAATGAGTTGAAAAAATACTTTTTTTTTCTTTTTTTCCTCTAAATTTTGATGATAAAATCTAATCTTATTTTACTATGTCCACTATTATTTTATAATTTCCTTAGGAGACTCATTTTAAACCTCAAAATTCCCCTATGACAATTATCGTTGATATAAAAGTGATATTCTTTAATAACGTGTCAATTTTCACTGGTGCTTTCTATATGATCAACATTTTGTTCAACATGCATATATAGAATACGGGAAAGCATAGAGACTTTGTCAGAATGATAGTATTCACTCTGTATTTCATTTTGTGCAACAAATGTGTAATTCTCTGCAAAGTCAACTATTGAAAAAATGGTCCCTGGAGGAAAAATTTCACAGGATTTTTTGAATAGCAAGTCTTGTCATCAAGATTTATGGGAATGCTTGGTGTATTTATAAATTTCTTCCTCAAACTTCTTCAAAAACTCAATCACAAAAATTTCTTCTTCTTGTAAATCAATCCTTTTAGTACTTATAGTACTACTTGAACCAATCGATGTATGAATATGTTCATATATCTTCCATCTTACTTTTATGTTGGACAATGATTGATAATTTATATCAATATGATATTTTGTGTGAAATAAAGTCAAATTTCCACAATGATCACATTTTTTACCACCAACACATTTCTTTTGGTAAAATAATTCATGACTTTCTCTTGCACATAGAATTTGGGATATGAAATAATAGATAATGGAAGGAGGACGTGATTTTTTCCAAAAAAATTTACCAAAATTAAGGAATGTGTCATAATATAATTGAAATTCCACATGATAACGACAACAAGTGTCACGTACAATGATAGATTTAACATACCATGGTTTTTTTTGCACAAAAGCATTAATTGAGACATTAATTCCACAATTCTCTTCTATGAACTTATTGAACAACTCAATCTCAGTGGTGTCCAAGATATGTTTTGCATGTTCTTCGTACTGTTTCATGCTATTATTCGTTGCATCACACCCCTTGCTTTTGGTGAAACATGTGAATTTTTCATCCAATATTCATATATTATTTTTTTAACATCTTCTCCAAGTTTATCTTTGTATGGTTGCCTATAAATAATTGTCCAACAAGCGAACTCATCATTTACATATATTTGCAATCGAAATTTCTGATGTTTTTTGCAATGTTTTTCGTGACGTACCTAATGATTTTGCCATAAATTTTACCAAACGATTTTCTTCAATACTTGATGAAACCACTATCATTTGTATTTCTCTATGTGCATCTAAATCACTTTTCTTTCTAGATCTTCCAATTTATTTTAGAGGACTATTTATATTTTGTATCACATTTTCCTTCATTTTTTATCTTTTTTTTATTTTTGAATACCCAATAGAGTCATAGCTTATTTTAATTTATTTGATGTTAATAGACTTCTCAAAATTTGGGCTTGAACTGCCACATTTTCATCCTTGAAGAACATATCAATAATGCGCTTAACATGATATCATATAACATGGTCAATTTTTTTATCTCCATATGTGTCAGTGTCAAAATTTTCTAACATCTCAACATTAATATTGATTTCATATGTACATATGAGAATTAAATGTACAAAATGGGTATAAATATTCAATAAATAATTAAATAAAAAAATAGAGTTTGAATGAAATTGAAATTAATATTTATATGTATAATTTCAATAATACACGTGACATATATAGATATACCTCGTGATTCAATTTCTTCACTTGAATTTCTTTCAACAACTTCAACAACATCATCAATCATTGGTTCATTATATTTTTCACTTCGTCTTTCAACATTTTCAATCTCATCATCAATGTTATGAGGAATATCTCTCTCTGTTTACATTGAAAAATATTTTTCAAATTAGTTTATCAAATAAAAATTAAGTTTCACAATACACTAATTAAATTTTAAATATCATTTATAATATTTACATTTACATACCTGCTTCAACTTCTAGTTGAAGTTGATTTTCCCTTTCAATATTTGAGCTTTCATCTCTCCTTTTTTTGTAATATTCTTTCCCGTATCCTCTACGACCCTCAAGTCTTCTTGTTCTATCATATTTTCTCTTGCAATTTCTTTGATTTCCCATGATGATTTAGTATGAAGCTCAAAAAAGTTTCCTTCAAAATCCTACAAAAAAAATCACTATCAAAATTTAGACAAAACCCCACTTTAAAAATTCATAACAAAATACATAATTTTAAAAAAAAAAAAAACTCACTTTAAAAATTCAGCTCAAAAGACTTACTTCAGCCCAAAACACTTTGAAAAAAGTTTGCTAAAAAAATTTCTTTTAAAATTGAAGCTCAAAATATTTTCTTCAATATCCTGTGAAAAAAACTCACCATAAAATTTTAAACAAAAACTCACTTTAAAAATTCATCACAAATGAGTTAATTTCAAAAAAAACTCACTTTAAAAATTCTGCACAAAAGACTTACTTAAGCCCAAAACACTTAGTTTAAAAAAAAGGCAAAAAAACTTCTAAAATTTTGCCAAAAAAATTGTTTTTAAAAATGAAGCTCAAAAAAATTCCTTCAAAATCCTACAAAAAAAAACTCACTTTAAAAAATCATCACAAAAGACTTAATTTTTTTTTAAAATCACTAAAAAAATTTAGCACAAAAGATTTACTTTAGTGCAAAACACTTACTTTCAAAAGAAATCACTTTACAAAATCCACCAAAAAAATCTCCTTCGAAAATTTAGCCCAAAAAAATTCCTTTGAAAATTTAGCACAAAAAAATTAGTTTAAAAATTCAGCCCAAATGAAAAAATGTGAGAAAATAATGTTTTGGTATTCGTTTATTTATAGAGTTTGTGAAATTTATTTTTTGGAGGGGCCTCATCATTTTTTTTGTGGCCGATGGAATGAGCAACCGAAAAAAGTTCGGTCGAACTACTACAAAAGTTCGGCCAAATTAAAATGTCTGCAACTACGTTGCAACTCGGATCTGATCACATTTCTTCAACTTTGGAATGGTTAAACTCAATCAAATTTGATGAATTAACTTTCGGAACTAAGACTAACATTTGCATTATTGAATCTACTTTCAATAGATATAACTTTGATGGAATTTCATAAATATTTACTAATTTTAATTAATTTTCTAATAAAATGAGTGCAAAAAAATTTTGAATGTTTTTATGATTCAATGAAATCAAAATGTTGTATCTTCCAAAATTCACTATAAAAAAATTGACAAATTTATGGTGCATTACATTGGTCCGTCTTCTGTAATGGGTAGTTTTTAGATTTTTATTTTATAACTAATGTGTTGAGAAACTTAATGCTAAACTAAACATATTCAAAATCTGCGGTTTTTTCATATTGGTTCAATTCAAAAAATTCTAGTAATTATGATATGCATCATTTGGTTTCGTAAATATAATGATACCGAAGTAGAGTCTGTCTAGATTGTTGCAACACAATTCTTTTCTCAGAAAAAAAAAAAGAAAAAGAATACACTAGCGCTAACAAATATGGCTTTTTATGAATCCCTTGATTATAAAAGAATACACACTCAAAGAATTGCTAAGTTGACAAATCAATTGTGAATAAAAAAATTCCAAAAAATAAGTAATAGAAAGCTAATAAAATTTACGACAAGTTTTTTTTATTGTAAAATGAAATTATAAATAGAAAATTTGTTTTGGCTTGTAGAAAGTTGAAGAACTTCTAAGAATGATATTTTTTCTCAAAAAAGGGCAAAAAGTGTAACCCAACTTCACATTTTCACCCAAGGCCGAATTCCATAGAAGTCAATACCAAAAACAAAGAAGTTCCAAGTCATCTAAGGGATTAAAAGAAAAACCCATTTCTACTTTCCACCATCACATTCGCAAGGATGAACCAACAAAGGATGTGTACAAGCCTAGCGAAAAGAAGAAAACCAGGTCTTCCAAAGGACCAGAAGAACATGTGTCTTCTTCCTCCAAACGCCCATAAAAAAATATATAAATTTCTTCACCTACAAATCAAGTGATGACAGGCGTTATGCATGACTAGCTTATTGCCACTGTTAATGGAGGATTATCAGCTGGGCTAAAGTTTGTGATTGTGGAGACATGTAAAGATGTTAGGTCAACATGTGAGGATTATATTATTGAAATGAAGAATTAATAAGTGAGAGGGCCAAACAAAAGAGGAGAAATGGAGCGTGCAGGATTTAGGTCATCCGCGTTAAGGTTACATGGGTTCACCTTAGCCGACTCACGTAGGAACTCGACAAGCTGGAGGGGCTACCATGGTGTGGTAGCCATGGTCAATCGGCAGCTACTCATGGAAGGCAGGCTATCTAAACACAAGAGCGTGGCATTACTGGAACCTCCAACAAAGGATTTCCACCACTCTTTGTCCCTCCTTTTTTGCGCATATGAGAACCCTAGCTACAGCAACACCACTACACACATTACAAAATCGGTAAGGCTAATACCATCATTTTTCACGATCTGGAATGCACTGCACAAAGATTATTATTTGGATGCAGCATACTAGTGGAGGCGGCAGGTGGATCGAAGACCTGCAAGCTTTCTTTATTTCTAGTTGTGTTTTTCTTTATTGTCTTACCCAGAGGAGGGGAATAGGATGCCCACTAGCCACAATGCACAGGAAGGACCCGCAAGGGGAACTTGCCACACCCTTGTCTAGATTTATACTAAGACATTTTCGGCATTGTGTGGGATAGGACATCAACCACACAACATCAGAAGCATCAAGATAGAACATGAAGTGTTGTGCCAGTGAAACATCGACTGGTTTTTGACTTGGAAACATTCCCATCACCAACTGATTTCTCCATCACGGGGGCTCCCAGAACTTGATTATTGAAGAAAAAAAAAACACACCAGACACCAAGCTACAGGTATCCCCAACCTGTTTTCAAGTTTTTATAAGAACTCCTGTAGCGAAAAATATATTACACTGGCTAACCGACACAAAGAGGCCAATTAATTTGAAATAGAGCATCTGCTACTAAATGGGATATCCAACACACCTACAATATATTATCAGCGGAGGAAGAATTTTACAATAATCCAGGTCAATCAAGGATTACCACATTAGCCTAGGGTCCACCATAACACTCAACCTGCGGCTGAGAGGTGGAGATGTAGAACTGGGCAGATCCAAAGGCTGGGGGGTGCATGGGAAACAACACCTCAAAATAGGAACACACCAAAGGAGGACCCTCCTATAAGAACATCCTGTAGGGGAAAAACAAATATATTTCACCTACAGAACCAATGGGAAGCGCCTCGAGCCCATACACAATAGAGCAACTGAACCACACACCAGAACTTTCCATAGAAATACGAGAGATAGATGAACATTGCACCACATATGCAGATTCAACTGTTTTTGGCCCAAACCAATGGAACTTTTCCATTGGATTTTCACAATAAGTACCATGGACTGCGAAATTCATTTATACTCCAAAGGATTTTTCATCGTCAAATTTTCAACGTCGAAACTCAGAGACATTATACTCTGAGAGGGACCGTGGTTCTGGGGTTCTATGGGACTCTTCATCACCCAATGGTTACTGGATTTTGATGCAAATACTATGTTCGTTTCAATAATGTTGGTTTGGGTATGGTTACGCAAACTCCCCCTGCATTTCTGGAACGAAAGCGTGCTAGAAGGCATTGGGAACATCATTGGGAGATACATCAAAACATATACACAATGTTTGGAGGAAAGGATCTATACTTTCGCACGCATTTGTCTGGAAGTTGATCTCAACAAAGGATCACTGGAAAGCATACAGTTGAAAAATAAACAGAAAATCTGAACACAGCATCTATATTATGAAAACACTCCATTCTGATGCAGAATTTACAAGCGAACCTGACATTTAAAAAACACATTTCCAAATGCAAAAAGAGATAACCGGGAAAAAAAAAATGGGAAGGCACCTAAAGGGTGGAAATTTCCCCCTTTTGATCCAAAGGAAGATGCACAAGAAGAAGCAAATGAACTCACCCCCAATAGAATGAAAAACTAGCGATAGAATCAGAAGCACAAAGGAATGAATCACAGGATCCATTTGACTTACAAAATCCCCCAGAACGCCCTGCAAAGGAGTCAATGGATATGGAAAATGGTGGGATTAAACGACATCATTTAGCAGATACCTTAGATTCAGACAAGGATAATGGGGCACACATAGAAGAAAATCAACTCACATGTGTCTCTCCTATGTCGTCACAAGGGGCATGGCACAAGGCCGAGAAGAAGAAAGGGAGAAAAACTTAATTTTCTCCTCTTTTGTATTTTTAGAATCTCTTGTATGATTTTTGAACTCCAGCCTTGACTGATTTTTGGACAACTACCTGTTGATGCAACATGTAATTTTATTTTCATCAATAGAATTACGAATTTTTCCTTGGCAAAAAAAAGTGAGAGGGCGAAAGGTAGTTCATACTAGTGAAACCAGTGCCTTTAATATTTTCTATCGATATGAATATTTTGGGTTGAGACCATCAGCTTTGAAGGCCAACGTAGAATGTTCAAGTTTGAAACTCTTGCATTGTCTGTAATGAAAATTTTGGTGTGCATGTGTCTAAGCCTACATAAGTGTTATATAGTTATTGATAAGATACTTTTCTTTATTTTTTAGCTATTTTCAAGCCATGTCACTCAAGCATGATATTTTATGAAATGCATATATGAACATGTGTTTTGGTTAATGAATATTTATGTAAATGGTGGCTTCACCTGAAAAGTAGTGTTTCCTTTTTATATTGGGCTGAAATGAGGTTTGATTTAAGGATGTTGCTTTTTAACCAAGGTTTGTGAATTTATATTTGATTATTTTTCTTATTCAATAAACGAAAGTGATAGTGTTCAAATGTAGCAAAATGCAGACGTTTTAGTGTTTTGTTGTAACAAAGCGTAGACAATTTATTTTTGGTTTTGTTTTACTAAATTGATCTGCGGTATGATTTGAGTTTTGACCATAGCATTGCAACATCAAATTATTAATAAATTTATAAACACATTTGTGCTTTCATTAAGTGCATTGCAACATAAAATTAGTGGTTAATTTATAAACACATATGTGCTTTCGTTGATAGCATTGCAACGTCAAACTAGTGGTCAATTTATAAACACATTTATAATTTTGTTAATAACATTGCAATATCAAATTAGTCATTAATCTATAAACACATATGTGTTTTCCTTAAGCATTTTGGGCTAATTGTATTGGATAACTAGTAGTGTTGTAGGATTGGATAAGTTAAAATTCAATTGTTCGCAAGAAATTAATGTTAAGAGTTCTTTTAAATACTATTATATTTGTTAAAAATCAGAATGGAATGGGGCCACATGTAAATTCAAGCTTATTTTTTGATAAAAGAAAAATTAAATCGCATTTCCAGGGAGCTAGCAGACCCACTATGTTTCATTACACCACAAATACCATTGTCCTTTATGAAGGGAGGAAAAATAAATGAATCTGGTAATTGTAATTCATATTAATAATATGAAAAACAAAATTGTTAATTAATGACAATGTGAAATTAATTTGAAGAGTTTTTTTATTACTAGCAAAATTGTTAATTAATGGCAATGCGGAATTAATTTGAAGAGTTTTTTAATACTATTGTATTTATTAAAAGTCAGATTGGAATGGGGCTAAAGCTTTATTTTTGACAAAGGAAAAATGAATTTGGATTTCCATGCAGCTAGCAAGCCCACAATGCTTCCTTCATGGAAGGAGAAAAAAAAAGAGTAACTGCAATCCATATTAAACATTTAAAAACTTTAATTAATAATAACACAACATAGATCACTGTAATGTCATTTATGGAGGGATGAAAAAAATGAATATGGCAATTGTAATTCATACATATTAAACATCTAAGAACTTTAATTAATAATAACATAACATAGACCATTGCAACGCCATTTATGGAGGGAGGAGAAAAAATGAATTTGGCAATTGTAATTCATATTAGTAACATAACAAAGACCATTGTAGCATCATTCAGAGAGGGAGAACAAAAAAGAATCTAGTAATTGTAATTCATATTAAGCATTTGGAAAATGAAATTGTTCGTTGATGATACATTGTGGAAGTACGTCTATCTCTTGGCAAGTAACGAATTTATCAAGGAATTCAAAATAGTTATAAAATAACATGTATTAATTTTGAAAGTAGCTTTAATTTATTATATAAATGTATGTGGTTTATAAATGGTGATGTTAAAATTATTAAATGAAATGAAATTTAAAATGGTCATGAAACAACATATATTAATTTTAGAAATAATTTTAATTTATTATATAAAATGCATTTTATTTAAAAGAGGTTTTGTTTTTTTTTTGCGTCAAGAGGTGCTCTCAAGAGGTTGTAATGTCTTGTTTTATCTTATTATTTATGTATTTTAACTAGTTAAATTACATAAAAATAAAATAAAATAAAATACATGAACAAAATAAAAAATAATAATAAAACAAAACTCTTGATTTTGACAATCCATGGTCTTTCCTATAGCATTTGTAATCCATATTTTTCCTCATAATATTCTTCAATTCTCAACACAAAATATACTAATTTAACTAAAAACTTTTTAATCTAAACAAATTTATAATCAAATTTATGAAATAGTTAATTTATAATCCAAAAGTCACTACCAATAAACCACTATAGCAAGACAATGAGTGTAAACAACTATACATTTCTTTCAAACTGAAAACAACGTTTTGATACCTAGCATAATCTTGCAAAAAATTGCTTACTTCAAAGTTATGGAAAGCCATAAGAATTAAGTTCTCTTTTCTTCTATCACTTTTCATTTTTCATCTATCATTTTATTCTGGTTTGATTTTGTATATTTTCTGCATCAAGGCCGCTTCATTTAATTAAAAAAATCTCATTTTCTTCTCTCATTTTATTCTTGTTTGACTTTGTATATTTTCTGCATCAAGGCCGCTTCATTTAATTAAAAAAATCTCAAAAAGATATAATGATGTTATACTCTATCAGAAAATAGCATTCATATGAATTATCTAATATTTTAAAAATTCACTTCTACTTTTAGATTTTAGTAAAGGTAGATATTTTTAGTAAAGGTAGATGCTGACTAAAATCACCTACCAATCTACTTTTGGTTTTGAAAAGAACGAGTAGGAATTATGTATTTGCAATGTGAATGGATAGAGTAGCATTATGTCGAGTGCTAAGCACCAAGACAATTGGTATATTGCGTTTGTGAGGGGAAAGAATTGCGTAGCGTTATGTTAATTTATTGTATGATATATATTTTTATCATAATTATGTAAAGATGTAGGGTGACTTTTTAGTGTTTTTCGAAATTTCATTTGAAGAATTAAAGTGATTTTATTTATAATTTTGAAGATAGGTAAGGTTTTTAGAATGATCTAAGGTTTGGGTAAGAGAAATCTTAAAATGTAAGATTTTGTGTGAGAAATCTTTATCGATTTTGTGTTAAGAGCGTAATTAAGTGTTATTATTGTATTTGTATTATTATTATTATTTTACGTAATAGTAAAAATAAAAATAAAAAATTATTATTATTTTATTAGTTAAGCATCAAAGAGTCAAAGTTTTAATTAGATTTTTTGTAAAGAAAAAGGAAAAATAATTTTCGAAGTCAATTCATCTCAAGAAGCGAAATCGACCATTATGGATGACAAGTCTGCTCAATCAAAAGATGTATATTTTTGCATATGAAAACACATAAGAATTTTCAAAATGGAATTTGGGTGAAAATTTACCTCAAGAAGCCAAATCAAAGAGTCAACTCACTCAAAAAATGTATCTTTTTGCATATGAGAACACCTAAGAATTTTCAAAAATGGATTTGGGTCAATTCACCTCAAGAAGCCAAATCAACCCTCCTAAATGAAAAATTGTCTCACTCAAAAATGGTATCTTTTTTCTTATGAGAACACCTATATATATTGGCACATATCCTCCATCAAATGGCAAGCAATCTGATAATTCTATGTAATGAGGTCTAAAGTGAAGACATGCGAAGTTCTAAGACTACACCATCCTGACAATTTGTGAATTCATGAAGGTTATATATCTGAGAAGAAATGTGATTTTCTGGGTTAGATTCCTAAGATAGATACAAATATCTCTGTGGAAGATTTCTGAGATAAAATGAAAAATTCTCTGTGGGAGATGTGAAGTTCTTTGTGGTATATTTTTGGGATAAAAGGTGAATTTTTTTGTGGCGTATGTTTGAGATAAATGCAAGTTCTCTGTAACAAATGTCTGAGATAAATTCAATTTCTCTATAATAGATGTTCTGAAATAAGCAATGTTGCGAACATCGTGATCGGGATTCAATCACCGAGGGGAAAAAATAAGAAAAAATCATAAAAATCGAGAAAAAATTGGTAAAAATCAGGAAAAAATCGACACATACAAAAATATTCAATTTTTTTAATATCTAAAGCATCCACAACATAAAATAAATTCATTAACACATAAATATGAAAAAAAAACTAATATATAAGATGTTTAATATCATTTCTAGTGCTACATCACACACAACAGTGAATCATGTCCTAAATATTAAGTCCTGAGTCCCAACTCAGCCTCAAAATATAAAAAAAAATATAATAATGTATCTCATATCATGAGTCATAATGTGATATACAAAGGAATGCACCAAATAACCTAAACTACTGATTTCCTCTGCCCCTCTTGCAAAAAAATGTAACAGCTTTCCCTCTAGATGAAGAAGCTGACGAGGTTTGCTATGGAATCTGTTGTGCTCTAGAACCTGAAGCACCAAGAGCTATAGGAGGTAGACTACATCCTCTACTAGTAGCAGGGGTAGGTAGTGTCACCTCCTCCTCCTTCTCCTCCTCCTCCTCCTCATCCTCCCCCTCCACTACCTCCTGCTCTATCCAATATGGGGTTGACTCTATGATAGACCTCTCAGACTCAACCCTCCATGCAGCAGTGGTGTCAATCGCATCTAAAGAAATGGCATCCATATCAAGTGTCATCTCAAGTTGTCTCACCCACAAACTAAGATTGTAGTAGACATGAACCATGTCATTGAGGCGCTGGGACTCCAACCTGTGCAAGGGTCATAAATTAATAAATTGTATAATATATATTACAAATAATAAATTAATAATTATAAAAAAATTTATTTAATGAATTCAAAAAATCAGCTGGAATATTTTAAGTTTTTAACCTATTGCGCTTTTTGGTGTGTATTTTTTCAAATACACTCCAGTTGCGCTCGCATCCTGAAGAGCTACATGTTTGGCTGAGTATTCTAATGGAATGCTTTTGAATTTTTGTATTCTGCCACCATAGCTCCTCCACCATGCATCTACACGTTACAACAAATAAGATAAACTTATAAAGTTACAAAAATAAGAAAATTTTTAAAATAATGAAATTTTGAAAATTGAAAGTTGAAGCAAAGTATGAAGTTATGAACTTGAAGAGATAATGAATTTTGAAATAAACTAAATCTTACCTGGCATTTTAGTAGTCATATCCTGGACATCCATGTCAAAGCTCAATGTGTCACTTGCCATTCTATATACCTCCATTTCTTTGGAGATATCTGCACGTTTTGATGGAGATGGAATCATCTTCTGAACACAAGTGAAAAATCCATCCATGACCTCAGCATCAAATAATAAACCACATGAGTAAGCAAATTCAAGGTTTAGAAAGGTCCCTGCAGCATGAATGGGACGATAGAGTGTGTTGTTTCATCACTCATCAATCACTTCCCATACAAAAAGTTGTTTCTGAAACCCATAATCTCCCTTATCTTCATAGTAGCTGTGAATGGCTTCTTTGCCCCTATCCATGGCCTCATACAAGTATCTCATTGTGGGATTCTCTCCATCAACTAATCTAAGAACCTTTACCAAAGGTTCAGTAATGTTGCACACCTCTTGCACTCCCACCCAGAAGCTTTCCTAATATGAAACAAACCCGCAGATGGCCTCTCCATCTAGTTTGCGGCTTTATGTCAAAGCACGCCACTCCTCTAAAAGAAACATTCTCTTCAAATCCCACATAGAATTTAGGAGGGATTGAAGAGATATGAAAATGGTGGAAAACCGTGTAATAGTAGGGCGCACAAACTCCTTCTTGTCGGTGAATGTTCTCATCAAATGAAGCACAGATGCATGATTATATACAAATTTTGTAATGGTTTCTGATGATTCAACAATATCTTTGACAAAAGGAATTTTTCCTATGTCCTACAACATCAAATCAATGCAGTGTGCAGCACAAGGTTTCCAAAACATGCTAGGATGCCTCTCTATAAGCATCTTTCCAACAAAAACATAATTTGCAGCGTTGTCCATTATGATTTGGACAACATTTTGTGGACCTTCCTTCAGAATTAACACATCCATTAAATCACATAATAATCGTGCATCTTTGACATGTGCAGATGCATCAACAAATTTCATAAACATTGTCCCCTTAGGATGGCTGACCAAGAAGTTAATAAGGGTTCTACCCTTTTGATCAGTCCAACCATCTGACAGCACAGTGCTTCCTGTGACTTCCACGGATGCCCTTAACTCCTTCAATCTCTTGGTGCAGTCAACCTTTTTATTTTGAACAATGTGCCCTCTATAGTCATCATATGAAGTGGATTTGTATCCTAGGCCAACAACAGTGATAGCATCAATCGCAGCCTAGTAAAATGGATTGTTCCTGGCAACACTGAAAGGAATATTACTTCAAAGAAAAATATTTCCCAACAACTTGTCAGCTTCTTCCTTCTCCCTTTTTTTAATAAGTGAGGAGATAGATGGTTGTGCAGCAAGTGTGTTTCTAGGAACAAAATTGTTAGGACCTCATAATGTACCATTTTTACCACATATTTTGTTACCACTCTACTCTTTTTAATCCATATTTAAAGCTTACATTATCACTTTCATCCATTTTTCCCAAAGGTATATAATATTCTTCTCTTTACTATATGTTTAATTTGTTTTGCATATAATTCTTCATTACTTTTATATTTAATCATTAATCGAAGATATATATTTGTTGAGACAGTTTAAAGACCGCAGATAATCTATTTGAAGATTATGTTGCTGAAACAGTCAACATGGTACGCAAATCCCGTTGCTGAAATAGCTCATGATTTATGATTTTGAAACAGCATTTCAAGTATGACGGCAACGAGAAAAGACAAGTAAAGGAAGTTGTTACATGGGCCACTCTGAAGCCAGTACCATTGTAACCATTGCAACAGCATTTTGCTGTGGAAGAACAAAAAGACCCTGTTTTAGAACAGAAGATCAGATTGGGTTAAAAATAGAATTTCTATGATGTCAATAAATTGTAATAGATGTCTCCTCTTTAAAAAGAGGAGACATCAGCATTAGAAGGATAGTTAGAGACTATGGGAGGTTCATTTTTCTGAATAGAGAAGGAGTGTGACTCTTTTGTAATAAGTTGCTTTTGACAGATGAATAAAAGTTTGTTTTGAGCACTTCAATTTAATTCCTTCTTCTGGGGAATCTTGTGAGAAGGAAAGGGCCCGCCTTCTTCACAAGATTCACCCATTTGTTCCTATAGTTTGTTAACTGTTTATTTTATTCATGCCTTGATTCAACCCTGTTTACTGAAGTTATTTATGCAGTCTTCAAATTTTGTGTTTATTGCTAAATCTTTGTTTTCATTACTCGCTGCATTGATTTCATATAATTCATTCTTGAGAAGTTGTGAGTTATTTTAATTAGAAATCTTGTTTATGGAATGAGTGTGTGAAATTTTGGTAATCAGGAAACAGGTGCTGAAGATTCCTACTTGGGTAATAGGGTCCTGTTCTCTGTTATAGTTTAGTTGATCTTCCTTTCTGCAGATTGATTTCCTTTCATTATCTTTTTAATGTAATCCAGGATTATTTTAACAAAAGTCTTCAATAGAAGGATTGTCTTTGTTGTAACTAAGTAGAATTCAATTTTGTTAAAGCAAGGTGTGATTAAGTGTGCTTAGGTTGATTAGTACTACAACATTTCCTTGCTTTTGAAGTTGAGAATATATAGTGTGTGATTGCCTTTGAAATAAGCATACTTCCCTGGGTTGAAAATTTATGTAGCACTCGAATTGTTTAAGCAATTAAAGTGACCCACATTTTGGCGCCATTGCTGGGGAAGGAAATTATAGATTTCAAAAGCATTGATGTTTTTCTTCCAGATGTGCAGATTGTATGAGAGGACGCGGAACTCATAAGAAAACTAACCCTACAGGTGGCAAGGGCAAAGGAAGGGGGGGAAGAAAGACTTTTATTGACGATATTGTATCAAAATCTTAATCTTCTCATAGATTAAGCTCTCGAAGGCCAAAGCATCAACGCTCCCCTCAATCGAATTATGAAATAGAAGAAGTTGTGAGCCCTGAAAACGTTGAGGAACCAACAGCAAGTGTTGAAGAACCAGTAGAAAGTATTAAAGAACCAACAGAGAACGTTGAGGAATCAACAGGAAACGTTGAAAAACCAGTGGAAAACATTGAGGAGCCAGTAGAAAAATTTTAAGATCGAACAAGTGCAGTAGGAGATCAAACAATGGAAGGAAACAATGAAGGATTCTTTGGTGGAGGACAAGTAGATCCTGAAGGAGAGGAAAAAGATGAGAATTCTCTCTCTACCTTGGGATTTCCTATTAGTGATCTCCCTAGAGGAGCAACTCCCATGAAGAATATCCCACTTTCAGCCTTACCTAACTTCCATGGTTTATCCTCTGAAGATCCTGGCGAATTTCTTTTTGAATTTGATATATTATGCAGAAGTTATGATTATGTTACTAATGCCCAGAAGTTGAATCTGTTCCCAGCAACATTAAAAGGAAATTCATTAAGGTGGTTCATGAGTCTTGGAGGCCATGTAATCACAACATGGGAATAGATGAAACAGAAATTTCTGCTTAAGTATCAAGACTACTACCAAACAAGAGAAAAGAGGGAGGAACTATTCAAGATGGTACAAAAGGAGGACGAGAATTTGGAGGACTTTGTGGAAAGACTACAGTACAATCTGTAGAGATCCAATCACCCTGATGTAAGTAAGGATATTCTTAAAACAATATTACTAAAAGGGGTGAAGGATGATTGTTTAGATATGCTAAATATGCTTGGTAAGGGGATATATCTAAAGAATCATATGATGAAATTGTTGACCTCTGTAAAATATGTTCAAGAGGAGTTGCAAGAAACAGGTCAAATAGCAGAGATGCCACATATTCAGGAGTTCAGAAATCAGCCAGTGGAGGAGCAACAAGAGCTGAAATAGGTAATTTACTTGAAGAATTTAAAACTGAAATTTTAAGCTTTTTTGCTTCACAGATTGATACCTTGCAGGTTAAAAATAAACAAGCTGAAGCAGAAGCAGCCTTGGCTGTCTTTAGCCCCAAATGCAGAGATAAACACCCACTAAGGGAATGCCCATTGGACAAGATACCAATTTGCACCCCTTGTGAGAAAGATCATGAAACACAACAATGCCCTTCTTTACCAGGAATAAAGGCAGCATTGCAACCAACCAAAGAAGAAGCTGAAGCAGTCTATCTGCTGACACAGAGAAGAAAATGGCAACCACGAGGACAAGGTATGAACTCTAATATGCCATTTACATCTTCTAATCGTTGGAACAATTATCCTTCTTTTAGTCAGACAAACTACCCTCCCTTCAACCAAATGCAATACCCACCCTTTAATCAAATGAATTACCCACCCATGCAACAAACAAACCCTCCCTTTGTAGATCCTGCAATGTGGACTCCTTGGCCTCCACAACAACCATCTTATTTTAATCAATAGAATTCAAATTGGAGGGGCCAACAACTCCCATTTCCAAATCAATTTCCTCAATTTCAACAACCACTTCCTATACCATCAGGTGCTCCACCAAATAATCAAATGAGACCCCAGCTACCTATACAACCAAATCCTAACCCCAATAATAAAGCTGTGCAAGTTATTGATATTCAGAACCAACCTACATTTCCTATTATTCCTGCACAATGTAATGACATTCATTTAAGATCTGGGAAAATAGTTGAACCCATCATTGATGATGTTACTTCTTCTGATTCTGATAATGAAGAAACTGAGAAACATGATTCACACAAAGAGGTACAACCACCCTCTAATAAGGGTGCTGAAATAATAGAACCGCCATTCCCTGAGCTTTTAGTTTTAACTAAAACGCTTGAGCCACCTGCTTTTAATCTTTTAGGGGAATTGCAGAATCTGTATGTTAAAATTCCACTTTTACAGGCACTAAGAGATGTACCAATTTATGCCAGAACCATGAGAGATATTTGTGTTAAGAAACCTGGTAGGAAAGCTAAAGATCCCCTTACAGTTCATGTTATGAGTGATCTATTTGCACTAATGTCCGATAAAACTCCTCTATTTAAATATGGTGACCCCGGCCATCCTACTGTGACAGTCCAAATTGGTAAAACAATAATCCCTCAAGTTCTGGTAGATTTAGGTGCTGCTATAAACATTATGACTCTTGAAACTTCACAATTGTTACAACTAAAGAACACAATTAAAGATACACCAACCATTCTAGAGTTAGCTGACCGTTCTACAATCAAACCAGAAGGAGTTGTTAAAGACTTAGTTATCTCGGTTGAGTCCTGGAATTACCCAGCTAACTTTGTGGTGTTACAAACTAAAACAAGGTTGGGGGGACATCCTCTAATTCTGGGAAGGCCTTGGCTAGCCACAGTCGATGCCTTTATCGACTGCAGATCTGGTTCAATGACAATTTCCAATGGATATGAAACTAAACAGCTTACTCTTTACCCTCATGCTACACCCATGATTAACAATGAGAATTCTGTGTGGATGGATTATGATGATAATGATATTCAACCTATTTTGACTATCGGACAAGCTTTAAGTCTTAAAGATAACACAGAGGATGAAGTAATTAATAATTTCATTTGTGAACCCTCCTCTGTGACTGCTGAAACACACAATCAACCGACTGCACTTTTGGAAACAGATACCCAGGAGAAGCTTAAATCAGAAGATCTACCTCAAACACCTACTACCATCTCTTCTAAAAGCATAACAGTAGAAATCGAACCTGGCAAAACACTGAACATAAATCCTGATCTGACAGTTTCTGAAACACAGCAGTTAATGAAGTTACTGCTTGAAAATAAGGAAGCATTCGCATGGGACTACACGGATATGAAGGGAATCTCTCCTTAATTATATACTCACCGGATTTATATTAAGGAAGGTTGTTGACCAGTCTGTCAACCCCAAAGACAAATGAACCCTAATTTAAGAGAAATTGTTAAAGAGGAACTTCAGAAATTGCTTACGCAGGATTCATATACCCTATATCTGACAGTGAATGGGTTTCCCCATTGGTAATAGTTCCTAAGAAAAACGGGAAATGGAGAGTATGTGTAGATTATAGAACCTTAAATAAAGCCACTCAAAAGGATCACTTTCCTTTACCATTCATTGATCAGGTGTTGGATAGTTTGTCAGGGAATAAATTCTTCTCCTTTTTAGATGGATTTAGTGGGTATAATCAAATCATAATTGCACCCCAAGACCAAGATAAGACCACTTTTACTAGCCCTTGGGGAACTTTTGCCTATATATTTCTTCCATTTGGACTATGTAACGCACCAGCAAATTTTCAAAGGGCTATTATAGGAATTTTTTCTGATATGCTGAATGACTCCATGGAAATATTTATGGATGACTTTACCCCTTATGGCGTGTCTTTCGAAGATGCGTTACAGAATCTTGAGAAGGTACTCAAATGTTGTATACAAGCTCACCTCTCCTTAAGTACTGAAAAATGTCATATGATGATGAGTGAAGGATTAGTGCTTGGACATTTTATTTCATCTCAAGGAATTCAGGTAGATCCATCCAAAATACAAGTCATTCAGAATCTTCTTGTTCCTAAAACACAAACTGATGTGAGAATTTTTCTAGGACATGCTGGATATTACAGGAGATTTATTAAAAAAAATTCCAAAATAGCTTCTCCTTTATTTGTGTTACTTATGAAAAATGTTGAATTTAAGTGGACTAATATTTGCCAGGAAGCCTTTGTATAGCTCAAGCATCAGTTATCTATAGCTCCCATTTTGAGAGGACCTGATTGGGAAATCCCCTTTCATATATCTTCTGATGCTTCAGATACTGCAATTGGAGCTGTCTTGGGACAAGAGGAAAACCATCTTCCTTATGCCATCTACTTTATCAGTAAAAATATGACCCCTGCTGAGCTTAATTATACAGTTACCGAAAAGGAATTTTTAGCAGTAATTTATGCTATTAATAAATTTCGAAATTACATTACTGGTTACTCTAATTTTTTCCATATTGATCACTCGACTATTAAGTATTTAATGAATAAGTCTGTCACAAATGCTCGAGTTACCAAATGGTTATTGTTACTACAAGAGTTTGATATTACAATTGTAGATCGACCAGGTAAAGAAAATGTTGTTGCTGATTTCCTTTCACGGTTAAAAACTGATAATAATATTCCAGTAGATGATTCCTTTCCTGATGAGTATTTATTTGCAGTATCTGCCCACTCACCTTGGTACGCAGAAATTGCCAATTATCTGGTTGCAGGAAAGTTACCATCACACCTGTCACATAGAGAGAAGAGAAAAATCATTCAACAAAGTGCTCAATATAGATGGATAAGCAGGTGTCTTTTCTACACAGGATTTGATCATGAAATCCGGAGATGCATTAGAGAGGATGAGGTTTATGATATATTAAAATCTTGTCATGATGGCCCTTGCGGAGGGCATTTTGCTGATAAAAGAAAGGCACATAAAATTCTGAGGATGGGTTATTATTGGCCCTCACTGTTTAAGGATGCAAAGAAATATGTTTGGGCTTGTGATAACTGTCAGAGAATGGGTCAACCTAATCATAGAGATGAAATGACATTGAACCCCCAGGTAATACTTGAACCATTTGAAAGATGGGCCTTAGATTTTATAGGACCCATTAATCCTCCATCCAACCAAAGAGTTTATATATTAGTCTGTACATATTATATGACTAAATGGGTGGAGGCCAAAGCATTTCTTAGAGCTAATGAAGAATTTGTCCTAGCTTTCCTATTTGAAGAATTCTTTGTTAGATTTGGAATCCCTAGAGAGCTAGTTACAGATGGAGGACCTCCTTTCAATTCTCATGGTTTTAAAGCCACCCTTCAGAAATATCATATTCATCTTAGAATGACTACACCATACGACCCCCAAGCCAATGGGTAGGTGGAAAGTACAAATAAAGTAATAGAAGCCATTCTAACCAAAACAGTGAAGGACAACCGAAAGGATTGGTCTCAAAAGCTCCTTGAAGCACTATGGGCTTACAGAAATACCTGGAGAAATACTACAGGATTTTCTCCCGATGAATTGGTTTATGGTAAAAGTGTTGTTTTTCCTGTGGATTTTGAAATTAAAACTTTAAGAACTGCTTTAGCTGTTAACCTTGATTTGACTGATGTGCAGACAACTAGGTTGCAGTAGCTTCTTGAACTAGATGAAAAGAGAATATATGCCATTCATCAGACAACTATGATCCAACAACAAAGAACAAAGTGGCATGATAAAATCATCAAGCACAAGCAGTTCCAAAAAGGTGATTGGGCCTTATTGTATGATTCTCGGTTTGAGAACTTTCAAGGAAAGCTACGTACAAGATGGCTGGGACATTATGAAGTAGATGTTGTTTTTTCCAATGGAACAGTAAGGCTTTTAACAATTGATGACTCTAAAACACCACTACTATTAAATGGTCATCGGCTTCGTTTGTATCAACGCCCTATTTCTAAAGAAGATTTTAAGGCCATTTGCATGACAGATGCACATTATATTTTTCTAGGGGAGTCTTCTTCTCCTCACTGCATTTAATTTCTTTCTGCACTGTATTTTTAGTATTAGATTAGATTTCTTAAACTAATAATCCCTGTCAAGGGTTGGCATGTTACAATTGATTATTTTGCATATTCTTTATTAAGGAAGGACTTACCAAGGAAGGACAATTTCACTACAAGAAGATCCAAGCTTCAATTTGAGAAGCTTTGTTTCCCTCATTTAAATTCATTTCATCATCTCCCAGTAACATTTCATCACGCATTCCCTCATTCCTTTTTCCTTTTCATATCATTTTCCTATTTTTCCCATCTTACCCATTGCTGAAACACCATTCTCCAACAAATATTTTCGCCATTCCTCACTGCTGAAATACCATTTCTCAACAAATATTTCCCTTATTTTCCCACTGCTAAATCATCACTTCTTAGCAACATTTTCCCTATTTTTCCATTGCTGAAACACCACTTTCAGCATTCTGTCATTCATTTTTCCATTTCTGAAACACCATTTATTTCTTTAAAAACATGACTATGCAACTCTTTCAGTTCTCCACTTTCACTCTTCATACTCCTTGTGTGAATAATGTCCATTCACTGCCTCTTTCTTATGATCAAGCAAACTCTAATCTGATCCTCCTTATGTTTCAAAGAGTTCTAAAGTTCTTCCATCATTATTGAACTATTATAAACAAGCACTATATATTCTGAATTACAAAGCAAAGGTAAATATAAGGTATGTGAATTTTATGTAATACAATTAAACGATAGTTTAAAGAGAATATTTTTCTCATCATGACTATAATCTCCGCACACTCCAAAACATCATTTCACCATAACTGGGGGGGGATTTCGAAATTGTATGCCATCATTTCACAACATGCAAACTACTGTCACTCTTCACACCCATTACTTCGCCCCTTCACCGATACTCCATGTTCTCAGTCGCAACGTTTACTCTATTCAAAGTCCGGTAATTCTGCTCTTTGCCTCTGCACTTTACCCAAGCTAGTAACTATGGGAGGATCGGCCATTAGACATGAGCCTAGCTCAATAGCTCTGCTTGAATTGTTTCCAGATGCCTATCAAATTTTCCAACAGGCAGGATGGGTGGCATATTTTGAAAGACAACAAGAGTTCGACCCACAACAGGTCCTGGAATTTGCACAAAATCTTCAGGAGGACCATTCTACTATCCAGGGAGTCTGAATTCCGGTTTCAGAGGATGATATAGTGCAAGTCTCAGGTTTTCCAGTCACAGGTGCTCGGTGGTTTAGTCGGAAGCACATCATTTTAAACACGCAACAGGACTTCCTTCTCCCAGAGGAACACGTCGAGATTAAAGGTCGTGGTGTAGGACTGCACTCATTGCCTCCTCCGTGGCCAAAGATAGCTGAATTTGTCAAACATTATTTAACTTGCGAAGGTCACTATCAGGTAGTATATCAGCATGACTTTGTCTTAATGATTCACTTACGACATGGTAGACTAGTAAACATTCCTTACTATTTTCTTGGATGTATTAGAAATATGTCATATTATTGTAGACGGGTAAAATTTCCACTCCTTTCCCTCACCCATCATCGCCTTTGTCAGCTATTGATTCAGAGGGGTTTTTCTCAACAAAACCCTCCTATAAACAATTTACCTTTACCCCCTGAGCAAGCTACCAAAATTCCCCAAGAAGCTACTGAAAACCCCCAAGAAATCCCTGAAAGTTCCTACGAGCAGCAATTGGAGAATATCCTTAATCCTCCATCGATTCCATCCTCTGAACCAGTTAATCCATTTAACCTGTCCTCAAGCCCATCTCATTTATCAGAGTCATCTCATCCTACCATCCACATCCCTAGTGATGACTCTTAGGTCGAAACACCACCATCTTCCCCTATTCATAAAATAAAAAGGTGAATTACAACCACCTCTGTATCAAAAAGACAAACAAGGGTTGTATCTAAAGCAGCCACCTCCTCCGATAGCCCTTCTCCTAGGGAAAAATCTTCTCATAAAAAGAAAAAGCAAACTACTGCTTTTTCTGCTTTCCTACCTAGGAGACGAATGAAGACTTCCATTGAATCAGAAACCATTCCCATTACCCCTGATCCCGCGACCATTTTTATAAAACTCCATTCATCACCACCCTTCCAAACCCTGGAATCATTACCCGTCTCATCCTGTGGCACTGTTACACAGGAACCAGATGCCCAGGGTAATATGACATTATTTTCTACACAATCAGTAGCTGCTCCACAAGAACCAGCTACTCAATCAGTAGCTTCTCCGCAAGAACCAGCTACTCACTCAGCAGCTAAAACACAAGAACCAGCTGCTGACGTGCAAAATTTAGACATCCAAGAGGCTACTACAAAGAAACCAGCTCTATTTCTAACACAAGAACCAGCTACAGCTGAGAAACAGCAATAAACTTCAGAGAAAACAACTAATACACAAGGCCCAGTCACCATGGCCTCCCTTTTACAGGAAAATGAATTTTTAAAATCAAAATTAGAAGCTTACAAGAGAGAATTGGTAATGGCAAGGGAAGCCTTTGACAAGGAGTTAAATTTCTATACCCTGGCCCATACAGAATTTATGCAAGATAAACATATAGAGAATGATCCATATAAAGAATATATGTGCCATCAATGTGGAAACATCTATCAACAGGAAGGATACAAGATAGTTCAATTTCCAATGCCTAGAGCATCCACATCATCTGCAGTCAAAGAAGAATGCCCTAATATTGCACAAGAACCAGTAGGGCCCTCAAAAATTTTGGAAAAAGAAATCAAGGTACAAGTATCCTGCCCTACAGTAACTGATTCTATTACTCAGACTATGCCTTAGCCCACCACTTACAATGCCGGAACACAAACTGAACCATGGAAAGAGATAGAAATAATGAATAAGTGGAAGAAACAGTATGTTATTGCCCAAGATAAAATTTTACAGCAGCATAAATTGGTTTGGCATAATCATATCTATTCCAATTGGGAGAACTGAGAGCAGACACTTCAACAATTTAGAGTTTACAAGAAAGAGAATAAAGAATTAAAAGGCAAACTGCTCCTAATGTTTCAACTAGTACAAAAACTATTAGCCACCAGGAAACCATCTCTGAACTATTCTATGTTTCTTTCAGAACGTCTTGTTTATTTTCAGTTGAAAGCAGTCAAAGACGGAAGACCTCATGAGGTGCTCATAGCTGAATAGTTTGTTAAAACATTTGCAGAGGCTTCCACCAGTGATCAACACCTATTATGTGAGTTATATCTTCACAATGAAGCTATGCTTGAAAACATATAGATCAATCTCAACCCTCTTGTTGGTGATATTCATATCAGGGCATTTGCTTCCTTTCTTGCTAATCAAATTACATGGAAAACCGCTTTTCTTGCAACTAGACACAATGAAGACAACCGCCTTATCTGGATAAGGCCAGAACCTCAAAACCCTGCCATTTTTGTGGCAGAATATCATCAGTTTTTGCAAAAGCCAAGAATGATTGAAAATATACAGCAATTGCAGGCCTCAGTACTCCAAGATTGTCACCAATTCATCAGGGCTAAAGAAACTACTGCTCTAAGATCAAACAACATGTTGTGGCAACAATCCTCTAAGGAGAGACAAGAGTATAATCCTTTTAGCCCTATTAACCTTGAAACTGCATTGTCTAGAGTACCTAACTACATCATATGTGTTCAACAATGTGCTGAAAATTGGATAGGGTACCATTTTCACTTTCCTATTTTATGGATGCCAATAGAACAATATCATGCTCATTACAGGTTGGCTAATAGGGATGAAGCAGCAGCGTGGCAGAGATTGCAAAGTGTCCAGGGATTCATAGCTTTAACAGATAGCACCTTCCATAGCTATTGCCTAAGTAATTTGCATGCTAAAAGCCAGTATCCGGACTCTGACTCAGACTAAAGTTACCTGAGGACATGCAACCCTTTCAATTGGGGGGGATGTTAGGACCTCATAATGTACCATTTTGACCACATATTTTGTTACCACTCTACTCTTTTTAGTCCATATTTAAAGCTTACATTATCACTTTCATCCATTTTTCCCAAAGGTATATAATATTCTTCTCTTTACTATATGTTTAATTTGTTTTTCATATAATTCTACATTAATTTTATATTTAATCATTAATCGAAGATATATAGTTGCTGAGATAGTTTAAAGACCGCAGATAATCTATTTGAAGATTGCGTTGCTGAAACAGTCAACATGGTACGCAAATCTCGTTGCTGAAACAGCCCATGATTTGCGATTTTGAAGCAGCGTTTCAAGTATGATGGCAACGAGAAAAGACAAGTAAAGGAAGCTGTTACATGGGCCACTCTGAAGCCAGTACCATTGTAACCATCGCAACAGCATTTTGCTGTGGAAGAACAGAAAGACCCTATTTTAGAACGGAAGATTAGATTAGGTTAAAAATAGAATTTCTATGATGTAAATCAATTGTAATAGATGTCTCCTCTTTAAAAAGAGGAGACAACAGCATTAGAAGGATAGTTAGAGACTACAGGAGGTTCATTTTTCTGAATAGAGAAGGAGCGTGACTCTTTTGTAATAAGTTTCTTTTGACAGATGAATAAAAGTTTGTTTTGAGCACTTCAATTTAAGTCCTTCTTCTAGGGAATCTTGTGAGAAGGAAAGGGCCCGCCTTCTTCACAAGATTCACCCATTTGTTCCTATAGTTTGTTAACTGTTTATTTTATTCATGCCTTGATTCAACCCTATTTACTGAAGTTATTTATGCAGTCTTGAAATTCTGTGTTTATTGCTAAATATCTGTTTTCATTACTCACTGCATTGATTTCATACAATTCATTCTTGAGAAGTTGTGAGTTATTTTATTTAGCAATCTTGTTTATGGAATGAGTGTGTGAAATTTTGGTAATCAGAAAAAAGGTGCTGAAGATTCCTACTTGGGGAATAGGGTCTTGTTCTCTGTTATAGTTTAGTTGATCTTCCTTTCTGCAGATTGATTTCCTTCCTTTCATTATCTTTTTAATGTAATCCAGGATTCTTTTAACGAAAGTCTGCAATAGAAGGATTGTCTTTGCTGTAACTCAAGTAGACTTCAGTTTTGTTAAAGTAAAGTGTGATTAAGTGTGCTTAGGGTGATTAGTACTACAACATTTCTTTGCTTTTGAAGTTAAGCATATATAGTATGTGATTGCCTTTGAAATAAGCAGACTTCCCTGGGTTGACAATTTATGTAGCACTTGAATTATTTAAGCAATTAAAGTAACCAACAAAAATATGATTAGGAAGCTACGGGGTTGGGTGTAGAAGATGTTGATGAAACCACTACCACTCTCACGGGCACCTCCACACCCTACAATTTGACTCCTCAGAGTTACCTTGTTAAGTTTAGTTGTTTCTATTCCTTCCAATGATTTGAGGGCTCTTCGGATTATTTCTAGATTGGTATTTGTGCGAGGCCCTATTTCATGTCCAAGAACTTGTGCAAGGTGGTATTTCAATCTGTATATCCCCCCTGTCATGTGGTGCCCACATAACTTGCAACTCAAATTTGATCTGTCAAACCCTTGATCAGGTTCACCAAATTCCCACATAGGGTCCAATTTCCTTGGCATGTTTATAAATTTTTTGAACTCTTGATTTTTACTGTAAGATGAAGTTTGAACTTTGAAATTTGAACCTAGGGCACAAGAAAAATTGCAAGTTAAAAAATAAAATAAAAAAATTACAATTTTACATACAACATTTTGATTTTTTCACAAAAAAAAAACCCCTCAACTTAATGCAACAATAACAGGAAAAAATACACTTTGAAACCCAAGCAAAAATAATGGAAAGAAACTAGGAGTACAAGAAGAAATATAAAAAATAAATCTAACAACCAAATTTTTGCATTTTTGACCAAAATAAACTCCACTCAATTAAAAAAAAAAAACACAACCAAATGAAAACAAAAATTATGGAAAATACATGGGTGATAGAAACCCACGGAATAACAAGAAGAAAACAAAAAAAATGGGTCAAATTTGATGCCCATACCTGGAAAAAACGTTTTGCTGAAGAAACTTGGTCCAAACTTGAATTTTTTTGGCTTGGGTTGCTAAATTCCTTCACTTGTCTCCTCTCTTGCCCTTGTAGATGACTTCTCCTCCTCCTTAGCTCTCTTTCATGCCCTCTGTTTGCAAAAATGACAGAAAATAAATAAATAAATCATAAATAATAAATAAATAAATTAAAAAATAAAACAAATTCTCAATTTTATTGGGTTGTTGTTTGATAGGCCCATGATTTTTACCAATCGGATCGCGATTTTAAAAAAAAAAAGCGTTCAAAAAATCGTTGATTTTATCATTTCACTGAAAAAATCGTGATTTAATCGCGATGTTTTCTTCACTAGAAATAAGAGCAAGTTCAATGCGGCTAAGAATTTGGAGGGTTTGACTTGGCATCTTGGAGGTTAGATTCTTGTGTTGGTATTGGGTATTGGATTTTCACTTTGATCCGATTATATAAGAAGAGAAGATTGGTTGGGTTTTCCCTTTTTTGGGGTTTTTCCCTAGGTTGGAGCCTATATATTGTGTTCATTTTATTTTTGTGATCTTCATTATTTATGTTTTGGTAATTTTTTGATAAAATGGACATAATAAAAATAATACGAAGCTAACACATGTTCACAAAAAATTATCAGGTAAAGATAAATAAACCCTAATTTGATATTCTATTGATTTCTCAACATGGTTTCAGAGCTAAAATAAAGAAAAGGCAATTTGAGAATCACTTTCATTGGCTTAGTTAAAGATATCATTGCAAGAGTCACATCTCTTTCCATCAAGGTTAAAGAACATTTGAAGCAACAGACAGCACCAATGATCGGCCAATCTCTCTAAAATTTAGTAATTATCTGAGCTCTTCGAAATTTGGTGTCTCTGAAAGCAATTGTTTTGTGGGAAGTTTCTAGCTACTTGTCTATGCTAAGGCTACTTCAAGAAGATCCAAAATCTAATAAATGAAGGTCATTACTCTTTGAAAAAAAATGTGAAGACACTATAGTAACCCTAAACAAAAGACAAGTTTGAGATCCAAATATATGGTAGCATCTATACCCAATAGAGATCTAGATCGTAGGTAATAAATTAGGAATTTGCACCTGATCTAATGGGGACTGAGGTTGTGGCACATAATAAGAAAATTGTGCTTTATCTAGAATAACGAGACTAATGTAAATCAAAAGATGAAGAGTACCTAGTTTAAAAATCGCTCTTGCTCCAAGTTGAAGATCAAAGATATAAGTGAAATTCTAAAACATCTCATCTATGCAAAGACATTCTAAATTTTGAGGAAATAAGTAATACATTTCACACTCTATATACAAAGTCTGAAGTTATATACTTGAGGGACAAGAGGTACCCAAAAACCGAAGTACATTCATGTGAACTCAATAAAACAAATTATCAGTGCTATATATCTTATCGAATATTATTGAAGACTACCTCTATGATATGAAAATAAGCAATGCAAATGTTGATGCATTTTACAGTAACACATCGTCTACAATATATATTCTTCAAGGAAACTATATCTCTATGGACTAATTCATGATGACAAAATTTTCTATGGCAAACACTTCTCTAAGGCACTGACTACGAGGACTTGAGGGATGTTGTAAAGACACCACTATTAATTAAAAATACTGAACTACGAAGATCATAGAATTTGTAATCTTGAATACTACTAAGAAAAGATCTATAAGGCAACTATACCATTTAGGGATGTTACAAAGTTTGTTAAATTGTTGAACAACAATTTGAGACATGCATAAAGGATTGGTGTCCATTGAGAACCAATAAAGACCTTGCAGAAGATAGACCTAATTAGACCTGTGACAATTTTGAAGACCAAAATTGAAACAATTCTGACAATTGTGTGTAGTAGTTGTGTGACTTCTTTCCTTTTCATATAAGAATGATGAATTTCACCATAAAGCTGACTTGTTTAATTCTGAAGCATGATCGGAAAAAGGACTTTCTCTCTCAGTTTTGATAGTTAAAGGTCTGAGGAATATTAAATAAAGATATGATATTATATTTGTATGGATCAAGTAAGGTCAAAATAAGTAAACATCATTCGTAATTGTTTTATAATCGGTTGTGCATTGATAAGTCTTCTAGATCATGGTGATGATTACTTGAAAGATAGTGAAAGGGCTTGCATAAATATAAACTAGAGACAATGACATATTGTTGATTTGGTAACATACCAAGTAGTTCACTAGATATGAAGGCTAGATCAAGAAATGAAATGGATAAAAGACATGTCAATAGTATATTGTATAATTAAGGTTTTGCAGCTAACAACATGCTTGTAGTTGGTCTTGATGACTATAAGGAATATAGGTTTTGTAGAACTTATAGTTTGTAAGGTCTTGAAGGTTTTGGTATCTATGGTTTGTAAACCCCAACAAAGTTTTGAATTACCAACTTACCATTAGACCACACAAGTGTTTCTTAATATACAATGCTTGCGGTTTATATTTATTACCATACCATTCAACTGGCGGGGGTGAGGAGGGGGCCAACCCCCTCACCATAGAACCACAAGAGACTATTTTCGTGGAGCACTATTGTTAATGCGTGGAGGTTAGTGTTAAACGGGTTTTATTAACCCATAAACAAGATCTTAATGTGTTAATCCTTCATTTAATTACGGATTATGGTAAACGTGCTTAGTGCATTTAAGTTATGTTTATCCAATAGTTAATCTCCCTTAAATTAATTAAACCCAAGATTAATTATGTGTCAGAGTTAGCTAAGTCTGCCAATTGCAATGGAACTCCAAACTTGGCGGGGTTAACTAGAGTTATCTCCAGATTTAGTGGAGTTTCCTAGGCCAGAATTGAGGAGGCCATAACTTTTGCAAAATTCGACCAAATTGGGCTCAACAAGATTATATCCTAGATGAATTGGACATTATAAACATGTTGGAGCATGTTTTAGGAGCAGTAGAGGACTGTAAATAGTAATTTTTTCCATTTTGAGCTAATATAGAGGCCCAAGCCATGGAAGTTGGACCAGGGAGATGTAGCCCAGGAGGGGTGAACTCCTTCATCAAAAAACTGTGTTAATGGATCATTTTGATGGTTTGTTGTACATTTTATTGTTTTTGTTTATTACTTTGTTTTTAAGTTAAAATTATCATGAATTTAACATAAAACTTGATACATTTACCTGTTTAACACTCACAAACACCTCAATAAACCTATGCACATGAAGAAAAAGATCAGAAAATTGTTTATAATTCTGACGATGAAATTATCACATCAAAACTAACATTTATATTCAGATCAAGGTGGTATCATAGCCCAAGGTTCAAAGGTTATTTACTTGATACTTTCTTGAGTTTTGTGCAATAAGGGTTTTAATGGTTGCAAATTTGTGATGCTTACAAGGTTGAAGTTGCAGAGAGGAGAAGGGAAACTATTGGTTGCTAATCCTAAGGTTAGGACTAGAATAAGGAGAGCCACAAGGCCACCATCTCCATCCACGGTTTCAATCCCAGCTGCACTTGAAGCACCTAAAGTTTTATCTCTAGCTGAGATTGAAAAGGTACAAGTTGCACCAGAAGTTGAGCTTGAATCCATAGCCATCATGTTGGGTTTTGGAGAGACTGAAGGTATTTTAGAAGAGGAAGAATACAAGAAGGCTTTCTATGAAATAACTAAAATGGTTAGGATCCTCTTGGAAGAGAGGAGCACCAAGATGGTTGAAGGGAATCCAAAGTCTCCACATGGAGAGGGAACCTCAAAAGACAAGAAGGATGAGGATTCAAAGGGAAGTGGAGGAAAGCCTCCTCCATATCCACCATCTTCATCGCCATCCTCATCATCATCGTCATCATCATCTTCCACTTCCACAGCCAAAACCACCCATACTCACTCAAAAACTCCCTTACTCAAACTTGATGTAAAAATTGAGCTTCCAATGTATAATGACGAGGTAAATGTAGAGAAGTTGGATAATTGGATTCTTCAATTGGAGTTTTATTGCAGAATTCAGAAACTTCAAGAAGATGAAATAAAGATTCAATTGGCTTCCTTGAGGATGGAGGGATCAACACTTTTATAGTGGGAAGCAAAGACTCAAGAAGAGAATAAAAACCACGGTAAGATCTCAATGTCTTGGTAAAATTTTATAGCTGTCATTAAAAGGAAATTCTGTCCTATAGCTTACATGCAAAAATACATTATGGACTGGAAAAATTTACACAATTGAAAGGGAAAAGTGTGCAAGATTATACTTATGAATTTAGGAGAAGAGATCTTATTTTGGGTATTAATTTGTATTCTCAATAAAAAAAATTATATTGGGGGTTTTCATAATTACCTTAGGCACACTATTCTCATGTTCAATCCCAAAAACTTACATGAGGTTTGTGTTCAAACCACACATCTAGAAGCAAGAGGGAAACAAATTTTAGATGAGAAAGGTGATAGTTTCCTTGAGTGTGATGGTAAAGGAAAGGTAAATTTTAAAGGAAGAGGAAAGGGAAATAGCTCTATCAAAAGAGAGAAAGAGAAACTCACATGTAAACATTCTTCGAAGAATGGACATGATGAAGAACATTGTTGGCAACTTCATCCAGAGTTGAATCCAAAAAAACTAAAAGTCAAAGAGAAGGGGAAAACTGTTGCAATCATTGAACATGACTTAGGTTCAGATTCAGGAGATGAAACCAATATTACAACAATGGGTTTGAAAGGTAAGAACATAGCAAGCACTAGTTCTTCAATTTGTTCCAATGTAACTCAATATGAAAATACAAGAATTGAACTCTTTCATATTAGAGTCGTTTCTAAACATACCAAGATAGACACACTTTTTATAGTGTTTATCGAGCTAATTTGATTTCTGAAGACTTAGTTAAGAAGCTAAACCTTTAAACTGTTATACATCCAAGAACTTATCCTTTAGGGTGGATATGCAAGAATGCAAACTTGCAGGTAACAAGGAAGTGCATACTAAGTTTTGTCGTCAATTCAAACTTTCTTGATGAAGTTGAACTTGATGTAGTGTCGCTTGAGATTTCAGGTATTGTTTTGGGAAGTCCTTGTCTTTATGATAGGAAAGCAGTATTTCGTCACCATGAGAATAAGTATCACTTGTTTAAAGATGGAATTGAGTACATAGTTAGATCGCATAAGAAGAAGACAAGTTTGTCTCTTATACATGCACGAGAAATGAAGAGAATAGTGAATCCAAGTCAAAATTTTACTTTGTTAATGATCAAGCATAGAGATGTTTTGAAAGAAACCTTTCAAAAGGATGCATTGAATGAACAAGTTGATTTCATTGAAGTTTCTTATGCTTGTAATGAGATGTTTCAGGACTCTAATAGGTTGCCTTTGAAAGGAGGTAAACAAGATGTGAAATATTTGCAGCAGTCAACATCAGTGTGAGCAGTGTTGGAAACAATATTCCAGTGCAAGAGAGTGTAAAGGTCAAAGAGAAAGCGCCAAAGAAATTTGAAAAAAAAGGCATAAGTTCCATAATTTCTTGTTTTTGGTTTCCACGGGGTACATGGAAATGGCGAAAATACTTGATCAAGAGTCGACGCAAGTACAAAGAAATATCAGCTAAGAATCGCCATGACGACAGTGTTCGAGGTGAGACAATTTTCAAGTTTCCTTTGATTGATGACCGAGGTGGGAACAAGTTTTTTTCTGCAAGAATGACTTGCTGCTCTACAAATTCATGAAAATTTCAGCATGACGGTGTCTACAATAGCAATAAAGGGTCTCAAGAGTCAAGGAAAAACCTTAGTTTTTGTGAAAATCTCAGGTTAATGAAAATGGGAAAATTTCAGTGGATTGAGACTAGAAGGGTGAGGGGATTGTACCCTCATCCACATGTTCAGTAATCAAAGAGATTTTGGGGTCCAAAAGGCTTTTAGTGGGGAGGAATGATCAGGTGATTAGTGCTAAGCTAAAAAATGGAAGTGCTCAGAATCGATTGGAACCTGAACGACAATGAAGAGCTTGTCGCCAGGGATTTGGTGCAATCCGTTTCATCAGAAACCGACTCCGTATGAGGAAGACAGAACCTATTGCTTGTTTTCCTAAATAGTTAAAACAATTGCAGAAAAGGACAGAATGGTGACATGATAGCCTAGTCAGCAAAAAATGATATTATGGAAATATTCCTTCATTTCTCCCAATGACACTATGCCAAGTTGCAATCTGTGGTTGCTTGTTGTGTGGCTAATTTGTTGCATTCTTATTGGATTTAGTAGGAGCCAATGGGAAGAGGACACGTGGCAAGCCCGGAGGCCACCACGTGCGCACCCCCCCCCCTTCCTTCTCAAAGGTCGAAATTATGGTTCTAAGGTCAAATTTTAACCATGGTCAAATGTCGAATTTTATATCTTATTATGTTTTGGACGGATTTTTTATTATACGAAAGGTCAGGTTACATATACATTGTATGGTGAAAAAATTTATATGAGCAAAAGGGCGGAGGTCGGGGCTCGACCCCACGACCTCCCCCAAGTGAGTACACCAACTTACCATTAGACCACACAAGAATTTCTTAATATACAATGCTTGTGGTTTATATTTATTATCATACCATTGAATCGACAGGGGTAAGGAGGGGGCAAACCCCCTCACCATAGAACCACAAGCGAAGACCGTGGTGGAGCACTATTGTTAATGCGCGAACGTTAGTGTTAAAATAGGTTTTATTAACCCATAAATGAGGTCTTAATGCACTAATCCTTCATTTAATTATGGATTATGGTAAACGATCTTAGCACATTTAAGCCATGTTTATCTGATAGTTAATCTCCACTTAAATTAATTAAACCCGAGATTAATTCGACAGCAGAGTTAGCGGAGTCCTCTAATTCCGGCGGAACTCCAAACTTGGCGGGGTTAACTGGAGTTATCTCCAGATTTAGTGGAGTTTCCTTGGCCAAAATTGAGGAGGCCATAAATTTTGCAAAATTTTACCAAATTGGGCTCAAGAAGAGTCTATCCTGGATGATTGGGACATTCTAAACATGTTGGAGTAGGTTTTAGGAGCAGTAGAGGATTGTAAACAATAGTTTTTTTCCATTTTGAGCTAATACATAGGCCCAAGCCATGGAAGTTGGACCAAGGAGATGTAGCCTAGGAGGGGTGAACTCCTTCATCAAAAAATTGTGTTAATGGATCATTTTGATGGTTTGTTGTACATTTTATTGTTTTTTCATAGTAATTTTCTTTTAAGTTAAAACTCTCATTAGTTTAACATAAAAATTGATACATTTACCTGTTGAACACTCACAAGCACCTCAAGAAACCTATGCACATGAAGAGAAATATCAACAAATTGTTTATAATTCTGAAGATGAAATTAGCACAGCAAAACTAAGATTCAGATTCGGATCAAGGAGCTACCCTAACTTTCTAGGTGACCAACCCCTGAGGAAAATTAGCAAATCAAGGACCTAGAGCCCCAATCACTCCCTTTCCAAGCCCTCCAAGCAACTGTGGGTCCCAGTCGCTCCCATGAGCCTACATGAATGAGACTACATTCTTATCTTCCAGTGTTATTCCAGTGACTGTGGGATTTAAGGATAAATTTCAATGCTAAGACCGAGTCACTACCTAGAACTTCATGAAATTTACAGAATTGAAATGAAACATGGATATAATGATGTCAATGCAAACTATTGAAAAGAGACGTGACTGGACCCCTACTAGACATGACAGGGATCTCATTAAACATGTCACAAATATGAATTATACAGTTTTAAATAATAGATATGAGCATAGGGGTCTCATACTTATCTAAGAATTTATAAGAAGCACGGATTCCTTATAACATTAGTTGCATTATCATCTATTAGGTCATATATTCATTTCTCATTTAAAAATAAAAACATGATGAGAACCACACCTTTTCACTATCATAAAATACATTTGTAACCAACATATAAGCAACATAAATACTAATAATAAAACATCCATAAGTTCTACATACAATCCAGTACATTTACACATAAAATACCAAAGAAAAATCTTATTAATGAAGGAAAAATCCAACCCGATATGGGACTACCATGTTCCACCTGACCATAGATTGGCTGAGCCAAATCTCTCTTTAGCCAATCACCCCCATGCCATATTCCAAGCATGAATGTGGGACTCAAACTAAAAGAACCAACTAGTTCTTCCCGAGGCTAAACCACCTCACCCTCATCAATAGAAAACAGAATTACCGCAATCCTCACTGGATAACTAGGCCATAAACAAGCATGTATGCCACCGGATTTTTCCACCTACATCGTGAGGAATTTTCCTGTCTCCTAGTCTCTAGGATTTACCAAAATGCACAGTCTAATCGAGGGATCACTAAGCCTTAACTAAGACACCTCCCTCCAGGCTTTACCGTATATCTCGCCATTCAATGGCAAGGATTCCCAGTCCTGATCAAGGGAAACCACCTCTAGGATTTATCGCATATCCCGTCATTCACCAATAGAGGATTCTTAGGCCCACTGAGGCACACATTACCTGGATTTACCGCAACCCACAGTCTAGTCCTGGGATCACTAGGCCAGTGGCTTTACCACAATACACAGTCTGGTTCAGGGATTACTAGGCCATGTGTTCTTTCATTCATAGATCCACCTCACTTAGTTTCGAATCCATCGGGAAATCAAACTCAAAAAAAACATGAGAACCCCATCACGCCATGGTTATTCGAAAATGGCAAGGCAAGGTCGAAGAACACTCTCACAACTGGAAAAACCCATGCCAATGACAACAAGAAAACCAAGAACACACATGCATAACCATGCATGCCAAATCTAGCAAGGAAATCACACATGAAAATTGATACCTACAAGTAAACCCACTATAGTTTCTTGATCCTACTCTTTCTTGCTTGATCTTTGATTCCTCTTTGCATTCTTTGCCTTTCTTGATCCAATGCTAAAATGCTCCAAGAAAAATCTGTGTCCAAGAGTGTGTGAGAGAGAATAGAGAGAGAGAGCTCCAAAATTGAATTGACAAAAGGTTACACTGACAAAAGGTGCCAACTAATCCTCATAATCATTTTTATCAATTAGGCCTCTATTTTCTTCATTTTCCATTAATGTCTTCCTCTCATGCAACCTGTGACCTTTCACCTTCCTTTTCTCCTAATTTCCAATATTTTCATAAATAAATTTCCAAAAATGTCATTTTTCCTTTCGAAATTCCTTTGCCATTTCCTTTTCCAATTTCGTTAGCCATAATAACCGAAATGAGCACTCATACTAGGATTTTTTTCCCAACATTCCACTTGGAATAAGTGTCCCATAATAGTGGTTATTAATTTTCCATTATTAACTTTTATTACATGGAATTTTCATAAGGGCTATTACAAAACCATCCCCCTTGGGGGAACACTGTCCTCGGTGTTCAATGACACCTATAACAAACAAGACTTCTGAAATAAAAACATACTTCCCATGGAGATTTATAACTTATATTGTTGCAGTATTTACAATGATTAACGTGGTGAGAAGCAAACCAACATGACAATGATAATGACATGACACCATAACTCCTATTGGCGCTTTATAACTCAACTCATGGCGGTATTTACATCCATATACATATGTACATAGGCCAAAACATCATATCAAGCATATACCAAAGACATATATCAAGGACCTTCTCTCAACCAACGAATAGAGAAGGATACATGGCCTGCATATGATCCGCCATCTCCCATGTAGCTTCATTAGGCCCAACGTGCTTCCAATGCACTTTACCCTGCTCGATTACTTGGTTTTGGAACATGAGCACCTTTCTCTACAATATAAATTGAGGAACCGGTTGTAATTCTCCATTTGGCTCCACCTACAATACAAAATAGTCAATCACATGATCAACATCTTTAACATACTTCTTATGTAATGACACATGGAAAACATCATGGACTTTCACTATCAGAGGCATTGCAAGTATATAGGCTACTGGCCCAATCCTTTCAATAATATTGAAAGGTCCACAAAACTGAGGTGTCATCTTGGCACACGATTCAATCCACAAGGATCTCTTCTTCGGCTTGATGCACAAGTACAATTTTCCCCCAACCTGGAACTCCTTAAACAACTGGTTCTGAACTGCACAACTTTTCTACATGTCCTGTGCTACCTTTAGATTCGTATTGATCACCTGAATTTCGTGTTCCATTTCTGCTAACATTTTTGGTCTAATCATATACCCTATTCACCAGTTCACTCCAACTGATGAGAGTATTACAATGTTTCCCATATAGTGCCTCAAATAGACTCATCCTCGGTGATTCCTGGTAACCAGTGTTGTATGCAAATTCAGCCAATGGAAGGTACTCCTCCCATCTCCTATGCTGATGCATCACATACATCCTCAACATGTCCTCCAATATCCTATTGATAATCTTATTCTTCCCATATTTCTGCAGATGATAAGTTGTATTGAAGGCCCACTTTGTACCTAAACCTGCAAACAACTCCTTCCAAAACTTGGAAGTGAACTTTGTATCCCTGTCTAACATAATCTTCTTTGGAACACCATGAAATTTGAACACATCTCTGATGAATACTTGTGCCACATCACTAGTTGAATACTTAGTATTCACTGGAATGAAGTGTGCTACCTTAGTCAACCTTTCCACCACAACCATGATGGAATCATGTTATCTAGATTTCCTCAGCAAACCTGTAATGAAATCCATGGAAATGACCTTCCATTTTCACTTTGGAACCATAATCGACTGTAGTAGTCCACCTAGATGCCTACACTCTGCCTTTGCCTATTGGAAATCCAAACATCTAGCCACAAACTATGCCACATCCCTCTTCAAATTTTACCAATAATAAAACTTCTTTATTGTCGTCATTCTCTTATGGTAGCATGGGTGACCTGAATACGGCTTCGCATGAAACTCACTCAAGATAATCTTCTTAAGCTCAGTACTCTCTAGAACATATATCTTGTCCCTAAATCTAATCAAGCCATCTGCTGAGAGATGATAGTCCACATACTGAGTACCTGTACCTGTACCACTATCTGTACATGTACATGTACTTTGATGTAACCTGTGCATGAGCCCTCTATACCTCTCATCCTACTAATCTTCCTGTAAAATCCTATCCTATAAGTCTTTCCCATAGGAACTCATAGCTACAATTTGATTTATTTGTATCCATCTGCTAAGAGCATCTGCAACTCAGTTCTCTTTTCCCTTAATGTACTTGATCTCAAAATAGAACTCATTGGTCATGGCCAACCATCTAGCTTGCCTGACATTCAAATTTGGCCAGTCAAACAAGTATCTCAACCCACTGTAATCATTTCCAACTCAAGATCATGTGTTGGATATTTATGCTCATGCTCATTCAGTTTCCATGACTCATAGTACACTACTTGTCCCTCCTGCATAAGGACTCCACCAATTCCTCTCTTGCAATCATCTGTACATACCAAAAACTCTTTGTTCGGATCTACAATATTTAACACTGGAGAATTTGTCAACAACTACTTCAACTGTTCAAAACATGTTGCACATTCCTCTATCCATTCAAATTTCCTACCTTTTCTCTGCAGTGACATAATAGGATATGCATTGTGAGATAAGTTCTTGATGAACCTCCCATAGTAGCCTACTAGCCCCATGAATGATATTACCTCATATACATTTCTAGGAGCTTTCCACTCCATGATAGCCCTTATATTCTTTGGATCCATTGTTATGCCTTCCTTGGAGACCACATGCCCAAAGTAGTGTACTTATGTCTGAAAGAAACTGCATTTACTTCAGAAACATACAAATGATGCTCTCTCAACAATATCAGTACTATTGTTAAATTCTTGGCATTATCTTCCTCATTCTTAGAATATATCAATATATCATCAATGAATACAATAACAAACTTTTCCAGATAAGGACGCAACACACTATTCATCAAGCACATAAAAATAATTGGAACATTAATCAAACCAAATGGAACTACAACAAACTCATAATTCCCATAGCTGGTCCGAAAATCTATCTTATAAATTTCCTCTTCCTTGATGCATACCTGATGATATCCATATCTCAAATAAATCTTCAAGAAAAATGATGCTCCCTTCAACTGATCAAATAATTCATTAATCCTTGGCAACAGATACTTGTTCTTGATGGTCACCTTGTTCAACTACCTTTAATCAATGCATAACCTGAGAGTACCATCTTTATTCTTCACAAAAAATACATCTGCACCCCATGGTGACACGCTTGGCCTAATGTATCCATTTTCAATCATTTCCTTCAACTACAACTTCAACTCTACTAACTTTGGAGTACTCATTCTGTACGGTTCCTTTGATGTTGGTGCTTCCCTTGGTACCAATTCAATAGAAAATTCCACTTCTCTATGAGGTGAAAACTCTGATATCTCTGTTATAAACACATCCTAAAACTTATGTAATATCGAGTACCTTCTCAATATCTTTGCATCCCCATCCTCCTTACCTTTATCACTAGAAATGTGTACTGCAAATAACACACACCCTTTTTCTGCAACTGCGCTTTGCCTACATATCTTTAACCATCCTAATTTATGTTGCTTTCTTCTTACCCTATAATATTCTCTGCTGTCCATTATCATCCAAGCAATCAATGGATCTTTCTTAACAATCCACTTTGGTCCTATGAATATACAACCAATCCATACCCAAAATCATGCTATACGAACCCAACGACAATACATTCAAATGTGTTGAAGTAAGCATACCATTCAACTCAAATGCACAAGATCTTACTAAATGGTGAACTATCTTCTTTGTACATGTAGCCAACTACACTAACCAAGATTCTGCATGCACTTATTTATTCAAACCACACTTATCCATCAAGTTGGGGTTAACATAACTATAATTAGATCCAAGGTTAATCAAAATAAAAACAACTTGATCACACAGCTTACCGTCGATATCAATGATAGATTCCTGATGATGTTCCTGCATATTATCCAGCGATGTATAGATATGAGGGATGATCCGCCCAACATCCCCAATAGTTTGTGCCTCCTATGCACTATATATATGAGGCCTACCACCCTCATTTTCTAGACATTACCTATTAATATGTTCCTTACCACATGTCCAACACTCCAATCGTCCTATACCATCACTTCTATTATGTTGTTGTGACCCATGTACCTGTCTAACTGCATTGAACTTCTTATGTGGTGAAAAATTCTCTTTCTCTTCTGCATTTTGAGGCCTTGTTCTTTTTGGATTCCATTTACCTTTACCTTTATCTTTATCTTTTCGTTTCCATCCTTACTAAGATTCATTCTTATGCTTTGACTGCTCGTAACAATGTTTCATCTTCCTAATAACTTCTTCGAGTGACCAATGCTCATCATACTCGATCCGATATCTAAATGCTAATGGAAATCCACTGTTAGGTCCCTATATTACTAGTATACTCCCTTATTGTTGTTAGTGTAACCCCCTTATTGTTATTGTTGTACCCCTATAACACCCATATTGTTATTATTGTTCCCTTAAATTATTATTGTTAGGTCGGCTAGGATTACATTGTGGCCCCACTACGATTACATTGTGGCCCCATGGACTCCTATATATAGAAAGGAGGTTTTGTAATTTGTATCATCCAAGAATTGTTCATTCATGTAATGTATTGGAGGTTTCCCCCTCGAAGTGGCTTATTTCTAAGGCATTGATATCTATTTTCTTCTATTTTTGGAGTTGGCTTCACAACATTTGGTATCAGAGCTTTGGATTCTAGGGTTTTGCTGCTCCAAACATATCTTCGTGTAATTTTTGCTATAAATTTTTTTCTACGAAGTTTTAGAAGCTAAAATTTTTAGGGTGCGAAGCCAAAATCCTGAGGAAAATCGTAGAAAAATTTCAAAGCTTGATTCGCAATATTTTTGGAGATATGATCTGTGGAAGTTAGGTCTTTTTGCAGGCTCCTCAATTTAAACTAAAAAGGTCATCGTGGCATTTGCACTACAAATTTTTTTCTACGAAGGTTCAGAATCTAAAATTTTTAGGGCACGAAGCTGAAATCCTGAGGAAACTTGTCACAAAATTTTAGAGATTGTTTCGCAACATTTTCAGATATATGATCTGTGGAAGGTAATGCTTTTTCAGGCTCCTGAATTTCATCTCAAAGAGGTGATCGTGGGAAAATATTCATAACTCTCTCTCTGAGCATCGGATTGGAGTGCCATAAAAAGTGGCCACAAGTAAACAGACTGTAGTTTATTTTCTATCAATTTCAGAGCTAAAAGATGAAACACTGACATGTGGAAAGTCGTACAATTTTGATCTACTGAAACAGCCCATAATTAGGTCATTGTGGGAGATTGGACATAACTTTACCTTGAAGAATCCAAATCAGCTCAGACCTGGGGCATTCAAAAGAGGATTCAGAAGGCTACCTCAGTGCCAAATTTTAGATATTGAAGAGTTGTAACCACAGAGATAATCCAATTTAAATATCGAACTCTTCAAAAGCAAGAAAAAGGTGTGTAATTTTTTCCGAATTGCATAAGTCTTGTTTGAAGAATCAATTTGAATTGATTCCAAGGGCATATTGTACAATAGATATCAGTATTGGGTTCTAAAAAATGCCTCGTAAAAATAATTCAACACCCATTAAGCCTTCAGAAGGCTCTACTATGACTCATGAAGATGAAGAATTGCAACATGATCTATCAAAATTACAAGAGCAAGTGCACCAAATTTCTCTCTCACAAAGAGAAAAAAAAATGAAATGGAAGTTTTGAATAAAGGCGTGGAAGCGAAGATGGATGATTTGAATAAAGGCGTGGAAGCTAAGATGGATGGCATGGAAGCTAGCACAAAAGCTAAGATGGATGACATGGAAGAAAAAATGAAAGACAACATGGAAAACATGAAGAATGATCTAAAAGCAGACATGGAAGGTTTGACAAAGTTGATACAAGAAATGTTTCCTAATGGTGAAAATATAGTAGAGGAAACTCATGATGAGAACAAAATAAATGTTAATCGTGATTTCATAAACTCTAATGTTGGAGGGAAGAACCACCATATTCCAAAAATGGATATGAGGAAGTCTGATGGAAAGGATCCTGTAACATGGATACTACAGATGGAGCAATATTTTGATCTCCATAATGTGCAAAACACACAAAAGGTACGCATTGCAACTTTACATTTAGAACAAATACATTTGTATGGTATCGATGGCTTTGCTCCCGTAAAAAAATTGTCACTTGGTAAATTTTTACGGAGGAAATGATAGCACATTATGAGGATACAAAGAGTAACACCTTCTTTAGCCAATTGATAAATCTCAAACAAAAGGGTTTAGTGGGGCAGCACATTGAGGACTTCCAAAAATTGAATATATGGGTAACTGATATTCCAGAGGAACACAGGATTGATCTCTTCATAGGCACTTTAAAGGATAACATCCAACATGAAGTTCGCGTTCTGGAACCTGATTCATTGGAGAAGGCATTCAGGTTGGCAAGAAAAGTTGAATGTGAAATTATGGCGACAAGGAAGCCTACCACTCAATTCTATAAAGAAGGAAGTGTTGCTACGCCTAGATTTCCACAACCTACAAGGTTGACACCACAACAATTGGAAGAAAAAAGAGAAAAGGGGCTTTGCTACAGTTGTGATAGCAAATACACTAAAGGTCATAAGTGTGCTGAGAAGAAATTATTTTACATAGATTGTGAAGAGGAAGAATAAAATGAACAAGAAGAGGATATACACTAGGAACCAGCCCTAGAAGAGGAAGAAATGAGTCCCACCATATCGTGTAATGCATTGGCGGGAATTAACACTCCTCAAACTCTTAAGATAGAAGGACATATCAAGAAGAAAAAGGTAATAGTGTTGATTGATTCAGGTAGCACCCATAATTTTACTCATTGTAAGGTAGCCAAGGAATTGAATTGTCTCCTATACCTAGCACCAGAATGTCAAGTGATGGTTGCAAATGGAGGAACTATAAATTTCTATGGAAAATGCAATAATATCAAGCTAACCATGGGGGAATATGTATTGAATAGTCCAATGATTTCCATTCCTATGGGAGGTGCTGATGTTGTACTAGGAGTACAATGGTTACAATCTTTGGGGACGGTAGCTTTTAATTTTCAAGAACTTTTATTGAAATTTTTTTCAGAAGGAAAGGAAGTCGAATTACGGGGTATTGCATGGAAGCCAAGAAAGATTATAAGCTCTAATGTCATGACAAAGCTTCTAAAGAAAGAACAACGAGGCGTAATTGCACAATTATGCTCACTAGAAGTTCCAACATCAAAATCATCTATTTCTGCATATCTCCAACAAGTCTTGGACAATCATTCCAAGGTGTTTGAAACTCCCAAAGGACTCCCACCTATTCGTGATCATGATCATGCTATTCATTTAATTCCAGGAAGTGTTCCTCCAAACATCAGCCTTATAGATATCCTTATGTCCAAAAGAGCGAAATTGAACGTATGATTGCAGAAATGTTAGAGGCGGGTATAATTCAACCTAGTCAAAGTTCTTTCTCTGCTCCTGTAGTATTGGTACACAAGAAGGATGGATCATGGTGCATGTATCCGGATTATAGGGAGCTCAATAAGCTCACCATTAAAGATAAATTTCCCATTCCTGTGATTGATGAATTATTGGATGAATTACATGGAGCAATTTATTTTACCAAGTTGGACCTTCGTTCAGGATATCATCAAATTAGAATGAAGACTGAAGATATTCCAAAAACAACATTTCGAACTCATGAGGGTCATTATGAATTTCCGGTCATGCCTTTTGGCCTTACCAATGCACCTTCTACATTTCAAGGGTTGATGAATTCCATTTTCAAACCCTTCCTTAGAAAATTTGTGCTAGTATTTTTTGATGATATACTAATCTACAGCAGGTCTTGGAATGATCATGTTGAACATGTTGATAGGGTGCTCAAACTATTGCAGGAGAAACAATTATATGCAAAAACATCCAAATGTTTCTTTGGAGTACAAGAGGTGGAATATCTGGGTCATATTGTATCTCACGAGGGTGTTAAAGTAGACCCTAACAAAATAAAAGCCATTAAGGAATGGAAAGTCCCCACAACCATAAAGCAGTTGCGAGGATTTCTCGGGTTAACAGGGTATTATCGCAAGTTTGTTAAGAATTATGGGAGAATAGCAACACCTATAACAACATTATTGAAGAAAGATGCATTTTCATGGACTCCTGAAGCAACTAAGGCCTTTGAACATCTTAAAGAGGCAATGTGCCTAGCACCGGTCTTAGCTACGTCACACTTCACAAAAACCTTTATTGTGGAATGTGATGCCTTAAGAAATGGAATTGGTGCAGTTTTAATGCAGGAAGGAAGACCCATTGCTTTTGAAAGTCGTCCAATCAAAGGAAAGTATTTACAGAAACCTATTTATGAGAAGGAAATGTTAGCACTACTGCATGCACTAAAGAAATGGAGAACTTACCTAATGGGAAGACACTTCAAGGTAAAAACTGATCATGATAGTCTGAAACACTTTTTGGAACAAAGACTATCTTCAGAAGAGCAGCAAAAATGGGTCACAAAGATGTTGAGTTATGACTTTGAAATAATCTACAAAAAAGGAAAGCTTAATGTTGTTGCAGATGCACTCTCAAGAAAGAATGAAGAGGTGGAAGCATTGCTTTGTGCCATTTCTATTATCCAACCATATTGGATAACCGAAGCAAGAGATGAATGGAAGAAGGACAAAGAAGTATGGACACTCATTCAAAATTTGCAGCAAGATCCTAGTACATCTTATACATTTAGTTGGAAAAATGATTCTTTATGGTAAAAAGATCACTTATATCTTTGTAAGAATTCCCAGCTAAAACAAAAAATTCTTTTGGAATTTCACACTTCTGCTTTAGGAGGACACTCAGGATTTTTAAAACTTACCACAGGGTGAAGAAAGAATTTTTTTGGGATGGCCTTAAATCTGATATTCAAAAGTTTGTGGCGGAATGTTTGGTTTGCCAGCAGAATAAAGTTGAGACAATTAAGATCCCGAGACTTCTACAACCTTTATCTATTCCAAGTCAACGTTGGGAGGAGATTTCAATGGATTTTATCATAGGTTTACCTAAGTCCGAAGGAAAGAGTGTCATCATGGTGGTAGTTGATAGACTTACCAAGTATGCACACTTTTGTGCATTATCTCATCCATTTAAAGCAAGTACAATTTCTACTACATTTATGGACACAATTCAAAACCTACATGGAAACCCAAGGGTTATTGTGAGCGACAGAGATCCCATTTTTACTGGAAATTTTTGGACGAAGTTATTTTCTTGTTTGGTTTCTCAATTAGCTCATAGCTCATCTTATCATCCTCAATCTGATGGTCAAACTGAGATAGTAAATAAATGTTTGGAAGGATATCTTCATTGTTTTGTATCTGATAAACAAACACAATGGGTCAAGTGGTTACCTCTTGGTGAATGGTGGTATAACACTTCCTTCCATACCGCAGCAAAAATGACCCCATTTATGGCAATTTATGGATATCATCCACCATCCATCACATCATATTTAAGAGAAAATTTGAAGGTTCAAGCAGTGGAAGATCACATCGAGCATCAACAAGAAGCTCTCGAACTCTTAAAGGATAACCTGAATTTGGCACAAAATCGAATGAAACAACAGGCGGATCAACATCGCAGCGAGAGAATTTTTGATGTAGGAGACTGGGTATTTTTACGGCTACAACCATACAAACAAATGTCCCTCAAGCAAGCTAAGAAGGATAATAAATTATCGCCAAAGTACTATGGTCCTTATAAGGTGTTTCAAAAGATTGGTACTATGGCATACAAATTAGAGCTTCCTGCTTCTTCACGAGTGCATCCAGTTTTCCATGTTTCATGCTTAAAGAAGGTTATAGGTGAAAATCTTCCAGTTCAAACAATATTGCTAAAACTTGATGAGGTAGGAAAAATCATATTGGAACCTGAAGCGGTCACAGAAACAAGAACTCGACAACTACGGAATCGATCAATTTCAGAGTATCTCATCAAGTGGAAGAACTTACCCACTGAAGATTCTACATGGGAGGATGAGAATTTTATACAGAAGCACCCAGAGCTACTCAAGCGTTTAGGACAACACATTTTTGAAGGAAAGGGGCATGTTAGGTCCCTATATTACTAGTATAGTCCCTTATTGTTGTTAGTGTAACCCCCTTATTGTTATTATTGTACCCCTGTAACCCCCATATTGTTATTATTGTGCCCTTAAATTATTATTGTTAGGTCGGCTAGGATTACATTGTGGCACCATGGACTCCTATATATAGAAAGGAGGTTTTTTACTTTGTATCATCCCAGAATTGTTCATTCATGTAATGTATTAGAGGTTGCCCCCTCGAAGTGGCTTATTTCTAAGGCGTTGATATCTCTTTTCTTCTATTTTTGGAGATGGCTTCACAAAAATCCACTAACAAATATTTGAACTTTAGCCTTTTCATATTTAAGATATGGTACATACCTCAATAGCTTCAGGAACTTGGTTGTATACTCCTCATTTGTCACCGATCCCATTTTAAGCTCATAGAATTCCTTGGATTTTCTATCATAATAGATTTTCGACAAGTACTTCTTTCTAAAGAGTCTGTTGAATTCATGCTAACTCAACTCTTATGTCCTGATTTCTTTGCCCTGTTTTACATCTTCCAACTAGATGTTTTATTTACCTTTCTGGATGAAGATAGCTATTCTTGCCTTCATATTCTCTGTGTACTCATGCAGTTCAAAGAAATTATTCATGCCAAGTAGCCAAGCCTCTGCATCCTCAGGATTCTTCAACTCTCCATAAAAATTAGGTGGCTTCACTTTCTTAAAATCATCCAAAAAGTACCCCATATCACTCCTCCTGTAAGGGTGACAATGATGACGATCATAATGCATGTCAGAACTAGAACTAGAATAGTACCGATGTCCATCACCTCTCCTATCTGGAGTATCCAAAAATATACCATATCTGATCGTGTCATCTCTATATGACATGTGACCACCATGAGACCTACTTCCATATGACCCATTAGTCCCATCCTCCTATCCATGGCTGATCCAAAGTGGTCCTTGTATCTACAATTCTGAAAAATTCTGAAGAATTGTTGCATTGACTTCTTCTTCTTTTTTCCTGTGCCTATATTATTCTGTCATTATATGCTTTGCAACTCTTTATTTATTCCTTCAAACTCCTCAATGTGTCTTCTAAGTTTGAGGATTTCCCAAAAGCATGTTTCTCATCTGATTCATAGGGAGAATCTTTGTATTCTACCATCTTGCTAGTCATCTTGATCTCTTCCTGCAAGGCATACTATATAAGCTAAACCAAATCATAAACAAACCAACATACCTCAGTATAATTCGAGGAGGATACCTCATCTGCAAGACCGACCATATTAGCACAATACATATATATAAACATAATCATATCAACATTTAATCATTATCTCAACCATTATCTAGTTGTCCATGCATTACCATACCCACCACACATCATTACTGCATGCATAGCAACTACAACCCGGTAACACTGACTAGACACAATTCATGCATAATAACATATGTGTGACACACATGCATACACATTACATACAGGCATTGTCATGCATATCCAATGCATAACCGACATACACCCATGATGATCAAATCCAATCAATGACACCATCAACTTTCACATGGCGACACTACCGCAACCATGACCAACACCACAAACACATAGTTCAAAAACATAAGAACAGATATGCAACCAACATGAATGCATGACCAACACACCGCCCATCCAGTATAAGGGGTGAACCATGCTCTGATACCACTCTGTAATACCCTCCTCCCACATTTACCCAAGTTAACTGGTCCGCTGGGGTAAACATGTGACGAGAGACTACTATGATCTGATTCAACCTCCTAGGTCACATTAAGGAAGTGGAACCAAAAAAACACAATCAAATTAATCATCCACATCATCAACATAACCTCCAGGAGCTACCCCACCTTTCTAGGTGACCAACCCTTGAGGAAACTCAAAACATCAAGGACCTAGAGCCCGAGTCGCTCCCTTGCCAAGCCCTCCAAGTGACTGTGGATCCCAATTTCTCCCATGAGCCTGCATGTCATAGTTTTTTCTGCCATTTCTATGCCAACGACTGTTGGATTCAAGGCTAAATTTCAAGGCTAGGACCCAGTCATTGCCCAGAACTTCGTGAAATTTATAGAATTGAAATGAAACATGGATATAATGATGCCAATTCAAATTATTAAACAAACACTTGACTCGGCCCCTACTAGCCATGACATGCATTTCGTCAAACATGTCATGAATATGCATTCTACAGGTTTAAACAACATATTTGAGCATAGGGGTATCATACTTATCTAAGAATCGTTAAGAAGCATTGATGCCTTATATCATTAGATGCATTATCATCTATTAGGTCATATATTCATTTCTCATTCATTTACAAATCAAGACATGATGAGAATGACACATTTTCACTATCGTAAAATACATTCATAACCAACATATAAACAACAGAAATAGTGAGGATAAAATAGCCATAAGTGCTACATAGAATCCAATACATTTACAAATAAAATACCAAGGAAAGGAACTCTTATTAATGAATGAAAAGGAAAACATGATATGGGACTACCACGTTCCGCCCGACCATATATTGGCTGAGAAAAATATCTCTTCAACCAACCACCCCTGTGCCATATTCCAAGCATGAATGTGGGACTCAAACCAAAATAATCAAATAGGGCTTCCCGAAGCTAAACCACCTCACCCTCATCAATAGAAACTAACTTTATCAGAATCCTCACCAAATCACTAAGCCATAAACAAGCATGGATTCCACTGGATTTCTCCACCTACACCGTGAGGAATTTTCCTGACTCCTAGTCTCTATTTTTTACCACAATCCAAATTATGATCCAAGGATCACTAGGCCTTAACCGAGACACCACCCTCTATACTTTACCATATATCCTGCCATTCACCAACAAGGATTCCTAGGCATGATCAAGGGAAACCACCTATAGGCTTTACTGTATATCCCTCCATTCATCGGTCGAGGATTCGTAGGCCCACCAAGGCACACAATACCTGGATGTATCACAACCCACGGTCTCGTTCAAGGGTCACTAGGCTAATAGCTTTATTGCAATCCAAAGTATGGTTCAAGGATTACTCATTCATGTGTTCTTTCATTCAAAGATCCACCTCACTCATTTTCGAATCCATCCGGCAATCTAGCTCAAACAAAACATGAGAAACCCATCATACCATAGCTATCTGGAAATGACAAGGGAAGTCTAAAGAGAAATTTCACACCTATAAAAACCAATTCCAATGACAACAAGAGAACCAAGAACACACATTCATAACCATGCATGCTAAATCTATCAAGGAAATCACACATGCAAATCGATACTTGCAAGTAAACTTGTTGTAGCTGCTTGATCCTTCTCTTCCTTGCCTGATATTTGCTTCCTCTTTTCCTTCTTTGTCTTTCTTGATCCAATGCTAAAATGCTCCAAGAAAACTCTAAGTGTCCAAGAGTCTGTGAGAGAGAGAATAAAGAGAGAGCTTCAAAACTAAACTGACAAAAAGTTACACTGAGAAAAGCTACCAACTGATCCTCATAAGCCTTTTTATCAATTAGTCCTCTATTTTCTTCATTTTCCATTATTTTCCTTCATTTTCCTCCTCCCAAGAAACCTATGACCTTTCACCTTCCTTTTCTCCTAATTTCCATTATTTTCATAAATAAATTGCCAAAAATTCTATTTTTCCTTTCCAAATGCCTTTGCCAATTTCCAAGTTAGCCATAATAACCAAAATGAACACCCACACTAGGATATTTTCCCCAACATTCACTTTGGAATAAGTGTCCCATAATTTTGGTTATTATTTTTCCTTTATTAACTTTTATTACATGGAATTTTCACAAGGGTAATTACAAGCATGAGGGAAGAATTTTGTTATGTTAGTAAGAAGGCGTGTGCTAGAAACTTTGAGGAATTTTGGCTCCTTTAAGATGATAAACAAACCATTTGATGACAAATTTGCATGAATATTTTCCATATCCAGGACGGTAGAAATTCAATATGAGGTGATGTTATTAGGAGTCAAGAAGCTCTGAAAACTACTACTAAGATCTCCATAGAAAAATAAGTAGTTGATGAACGAGACAAGAGGAAGCTTATGGTTATGTATCCTTGGTTGAAAGGGAGTAAATTTATCCTCCTTGGTTGAGAGGGAGTGATGGTGGACACATATTCTCCATGTGTCATGCACTGGGCCAAGACTAACACCCATAAGTCTAGCGAAGGCATAGGTAGGGAGAATGGAGGATTGGATAAGCATCTGGGACCGATAGTCTTTGAGGATAGGGTAGGGTATCTAAGGTAAGAGTAGTCAAAGAGGACGACATTCATTAAGGATTGGGAATAAAATATAAGAATAGTCTTGTAAGGAAATATCTAGTGAACATCCAGATGGGGTATGTGCCTTGAGAGGCAGTTGTGGTGGTGTCAAAATGCATGCCTCCCGACATTGTGCTCTAATCTAGTGGAGAGTTAGATATTGTCAGTCAAGGCTTTGCTATTCTGTAATTGACAACGCTGGTTATGATTATGATTCTTATCAATCCGAATTATTATAATATTTCTATTTGAGAGTATCATTTGTTTTATGTTATGTAATTATGAATACCTCCCTAGTTAAGAGGGAGTGTTGAAAAGTGTAACTACGTTCAATCTTCATATTTATCATTGTACTTGTATCACTATGTATTTTATGTAAAAATAAAAAAGAAGAAAAATATTTTTTTATTATTATCATTACATTAGTTAAATATGTTCTTCATGCTTCTAGGATTTATTAAATCAAGGAGCCAAATTCCTATTTGGACTTCTTGTAAAGAAAAAGGAAAAATAATTTTCAAAATGTAAATTGAGTCATTTCACCTCACGAAGCCAAGTTGGACATCCTGGATGACAAGTCGGCTCACTCAAAAGATGTGTCTTTTCGCATATGAGAACAACTATATATTGGCATACATCCTCCATCAAATGGCAAACAATTCAATGCTTCTCTGTAATGAGGTATGAAGTGAATACATGCTAATTTCTAAGACTACACAATCATGAATACTTGTGAATTACTGAAGGTTATATATCTGAGAATAAATGTGAGTTTCTAGGTTATATTCCTGAGATAGATACAAATATCGTTGTGGAAGATATTTGAGATAAAATGTGAAATTCTTTGTGGGAGATGAAAATTTCTTTGTGGTAGATTTATGGGACAAAAAGTGAAGTTTTGTGTGGAATATGTTAGAGATAAATGCAAGTTATTTGTAACAAATGTTCTAAAATAAAAGCAATTTCACTATGGATAAGAACTTGGAGGGCTTAACTTGGCATCTTGGAGGTTGGATTCTTGTATTGGTCTTAGGTATTGGATTTCTCACTTTAATCTTACTCTATAAGAAGAGAAGATTGGTTATTATTTACCCCTTGTGGGGTTTTTCCCTGGCTTGGAGCCTATATCTCATGTTCATTATATTTTTGTGATCTTCATGATTTATGTTTTGGTAATTGTTTGATGAAAGGACCATAAAAAATAAAACTAAAAAAGCAGGCACATGTTCATAATAAATTATCAAGTAAAGAGAAATCAACCCTAATTTTCTACCCTATTGATTTCTTAACACCTTGTTCAAGATTTTAATACACCATATTTATCGTATATATTTCTCATATAATATATTTTAGGCTCTACACAAAAATTAAAATGATCCATTTTTCATAAATCAATTCAAAACATTGAAATTTAAGCTTTTTATTTGGAATTTATAATTTAAGAAAATTGAAATGGTAATTTTATGTAATATCCCAAAAGGGAAAATGCAGTAATACTTCACACAATATAAGAACTTACAGCAAGATAAACAATAAATCTAAGTACAAATCATAATATGCAGAAAGAGCTAATCCATTTTATTATATTGGAGATGAATCAGTTACACAAGTACAAGATATAGGTAGATCTAGCCAAAAAGATGAGCTAGGATCACCCTGAAAACATGTGTGAAGTAGGTACAGCGTAACTGTTGAGTCTCTGCAGCAAATATTGTGATGTCTCTTCAGCAAAATATAAACATATGGTTGCAGGCTGAAAAGAGAAATGCAGATCTACTCAAAACTGGAGCTCTGATGATGCCAAGATTCAAGATCTAGCCAATGTGATGGATTCCCAAGATAACCCAGAAAGGATTTTCTAGATCTTCAACTTTGGAAAATCACCTCCCTAGGATTTGATCCTTGATCTGCTGGGAAATATAGATTTGAAGCTAGATCTGAAAAATAGATGGCTAAAATGTGTGCTCAGATCAGATCTATGATTGAAGGGTTGATCCCTTCCTCAGATCTATGAGCTGAGAGCTCTAGATCTACATTCTCAATCCTCCAATGATGAATTTAGCTGCTGCAACACAGCTGCCAACAGAAAATGTGCTATGAGGGAAAGAGAGGCCTTCTTCCTACTAAAAAATTATGCAATAAGCTCCAAGATGAGTGGTGAGACTGATGGCAATGTGAAGGAATGATCCTCCACTGGATTGCTAGCTGAAGTACTAGCAATTTCCTTCCTCCTTTCAGATCTGTAATATGGACAACGTTATTCTTGGAGAGAATACTGCTGCTAGGAGGTCAATAACATTTGGCCTGATGTCAGATCTGCAATGTGGCTCTGAGAGTGCTGATCTATAAGCCAAAGTGATGGGAATAATCCCTCACCTTGTTCTCAGTGTGATGCGAAACTGACTTCCACCTTCAAGGCGGTCTTGAGAAATGCACGGACTCTTGGATGTAGACACGAAAGTAGAAAAAGGAAATGGAACTTAAAGACTGATGTATAATGAAGTACAAACCTCTTCGTTAGAGATCACTCAAAGAAAGAGGAGGTATTCTCGCCCGGGAACACCATGTGCTAAACAACACCTGCAGTCTCTGCTAAACAACCCAAGAATGCAGTGGAATGTCACTTGACATTTCCAAATCTAAAAGATTATACATCAAATAATCCAAGATTCCTTTCACCTTTGCCTTCATCTCCTTTATAATGATTGAGCCATCCCAAGCCTTGGCCCTAATCTCAACTGTACAGTCTCATGTGGATAAGATCCTCCAAGTGGGACTGCGCTGTTTGACCAAATCAACCAAATAGTCTAGGTGAAATGTACACCTCCTCCATCATGTGTGCTTCATTTGCACATGATCTTCCACCACTTGATCATTAATGCTCAATGACCCTATGTTTGACATCTTGAAGATCTTAGTTGACTGAATCAACCCTCCATGATCTCTCTCATTAAATGAGATATGATCTCCCATCTCATTCACATTAGTAGTTGCTCAACTACCTCTTTTTGTAGATCTAGTCTAAATTAATCCACATTCACACAAACAAAGTGGATATTTATTCTAATGGGTCCCTCCACCATTTTATTTACTTAATTCATTAAGAAAATAAAGGACTCTAATATTCCAAATATGATATGAAAATTTGGGAATATTACAGTCCCGCCCCCAAAAAAATGTTGCTTTTCCTCAAGAAACTCCATAAGTATATGCAAAGCCATCTATTCCCCTCCAAATGGCATCCACATAAGGAATTCTTCCTCCATTTGCTGCAATAGTCTATGCATGTTTGGTTCCAAATTTGTCTTTTAAAAGCATAAAGAATGACCTCCAACTGTTTGGTTAGATGTACTCCTTCCATCATGAAGTACCAAGTGACAACCATATGATGTCCAACATCATCATCAATACATGAGGTGCATACAATAATGTGGTTCTCTCCACAAAGGAAAAGCTCCATAACACAATACATATCTTCATTCCATGTTTCATGAATTATTTTGAGAATTGAGATGCTCTCATTCTTAGCCCTGTTGGCCTTGTTGGATCCAAACTTCATCATTCCAATGTTATGCAAAAGAAGAAGGGAAGAAGTAATATGGGTGGAGAAATATGCCAAACCATATTCTCCTAACCATAACCACTGGAGTAAGGCCCTTTGCTGCCATCCTCCATCTCCTCCATGTAATATGCACATGCCAAACTCTCCCAAAAGAAATCCAAGCAACAAGAGATCTTGCTGATTTCTCTCCTCCTCATGTGCATCATGAAGAAAAAGCATAATAATTGACATCTGAGATGTTGCATAAGCCCCATACAAAGAAACATCATCAATGCACATCATGAGATCATTATGCCAAGTTTTACACAATACAAAACACATAGACATAGGAGATGTCATGTGGTGGCCAACTTCTCTCAAGTGAAACAAAATTGAGCATGCCTTCCTTTGCTGAAATTTATCATTGAAAAAAAAGGCATGATTCAGAAAAGTATGAGATATTGGGTGGTATCCATACTCACCAAAGAGCAGCCAGCACAATGATGCCTCCTTCTTCATTTCATACATGTTTTTCAAGGCATGGATCAGAAAAATAGGTGCCTTTGGAGAGTGACAGAAATTTCCCAATGGCAACCAACGTAACCAAGCATGCTGGCCCATACAAATCTGCAAGTGGATTTGCAACCCCTTGCTTATCATCCTTACCCATTCACTCCCATGGGGATGATGAATGAGGTACTGCATAATCATGGCATCCTCCCTTTGTAGAATGCCATCCTTCCCAAACTGTTGAAGACTTTTGCATTTCATGAAATGTTGAAATGCATCTCTAATGAGATCTCTTAATGAGATTCTCTCTCCATCAAAGGCCCTCCAAAAACAAAGAATTTTTTGATTTAATGCAAGTAGAAGTTTCTCTTTGAGCAGTGAGAGGCTCATTGAGAAAGGGTCATCTATAAGGGAGAAAAGGTTTCTCATTTCAATATGCCTACCATTTATCATCTTTGCTTCCATTGCTTCAGGAGTGAAGCTACCTCCAGAATTCTCCAAGAATGATGAAGCCCTTTATTTTTCACAGCTACTAAGAGACAACGTTGTAGATCTATAGGGTAATACATATGTTGTCTCAAAGTAAGGCACAATACTGATCTCATAATCAGTCATTGTACATAGGATAATGCTAATCCCATTTTCTGAAACTCTACATCTCAACTCAAGGGGTTGAATGTAGCTCAACAATGATGAACAGGGATAGTTTTCAGTCTCCTCCTTCAAGGGTCCTCTGCGTTGTGATATGTTTCTGCTTCAAATCAACATTTTGTTCTAATCCTTGGTAATGCATTGATCTTGAAACAATATGTGCTGAAATTTTATGCATACCTTGGTTCAACTAATATGTGGGAACCTCTTGACAGAACACAAGAGTTCCTCCAACCAGGACAATAGTATCTCCAACTGCTGGTAAGAGTGATGGCCTCTCTTCTTCAAGTGTACCAGTGTTGGTATCCTCCTCCTCTTCCTCATGCACCTCTTGATCCATGCATGGGACTCCATATGTCGAGAGCTCAAGATTGTCTTGCAAAGATGCAAGTGTCTCTTCTCCAGATACAAGTACTTCTGCAGCAGGTGGTGAAAGTAGTGACCTCTTGTCCAGAGTGACCAGATTGACGTTCTCCTTGGTTTCCTTGGGAGATTCCCCTTTGTAGCACAACTCTGTATTCCCCACATCAAACTTCTTCCTCAACTTGTGAAAGAAATCTAAATACTTGGTCACCTTTGCATGCTCTAGGTGCCCAAACCACCAATCTTCTGCTTCATCTAAGAGATGAAGTGTTGCAATTTGAACAGCCTCCTCTTCAGCCACAAGATGTATCTTGAAAAATAATTCTAACTCCCTCCTCCAAGCCTTGACATTGCTTGAGGAAGATCCATCAAATGTAGGCAAATAGAATCTATTATGCCTCTTCCTTCTATTGCTGCTATAGGATCCTCTTTCTTCTCTAATCTGGAAGAATTATTGGAGAGTTAGCTTCTCCTTGAAAGCTCTAGACTATGCCTTGTACTCTTCAAGATATAGACTGATATTCTTATGAGTCTCAGGTTCATGCCTTTCTTCACTTCTATACCTCTCACCTTCTTCAAAGAAAGTGGGAATAGTGGATCTATGAGGAGATCTAGGATTCTCCGGTCTTCTTTGCTGCTGATAGGAAGTTCTTTCCTCATCATATCTTCTTCTTGGATCTTCTCTCTGTTCTTCCTCCTTCATTTGATTGACCTCCTTGGAGAGATCTTGCATGGATCTGAAGAAAGGATTTACAGATCTCACATCCTCCATGATAGATCTCATCTATCTATTCTTCTTTCAATGTAAAAAGATGAAGTGTCCACAAGCTGAGCCAAAGATCATGCTCTGATACCACTGTAATATCCCAAAAGGGAAAATGCAGTAATACTTCACATAATATAAGAACTTACAGCAAGATAAACAATAAATCTAAGTACAAATCAGAATATGCAGAAAGAGCTGAGTCATTTTATTATATTGGAGATGAATCAGTTACACAAGTACAAGATATAGGTAGATCTAGCCAAAAAGATGAACCCTGAAAACATGTGTGAAGTAGGTACAGCATAACTGTTGAGGCTCTGCAGCAAAACTGCGCTGTCTCTTCAACATAATATAAACATATGGTTGCAGGCTAAAAAGAGAAATGCAGATCTACTCAAAACTGGAGCTCTGATGATGCCAAGATTTAATATCTGGCCAATGTGATGGATTCCCAAGATAACCCAGAAAGGATTTTCCAGATCTGCAACTTTGGAAAATCACCTCCCTAGGATTTGATCCTTGATCTGCTGGGAAATATAGATCTGAAGCTAGATCTAAAGAATATATGGCTAAAATGTGTGCTCAGATCAGATCTATGCTTGAATGGTTGATCCCCTCCTCAGATCTATGAGCTGAGAACTCTAGATCTACCTTCTTAATCCTCCAATGATGAATTCAGTTGCTGCAACACAACTGCCAACAGAAACTGCGCTGTGAGGGAAAGAGAGGCCTTTTGCTTGCTGAAAAATGATGCAATAAGCTCCATGCTTATGGTGAGACTGATGGCAATGTGAAGGAATGATCCTCCACTGGATTGCTAGCTTAAGTACTAGCAACTTCCTTCCTCCTTTTAGATCTGTAATATGGACAACGTTATTCTTGGAGATAATATTGTTGCTAGGAGGTCAATAACATTTGGCCTGATGCCAGATTTGCAATGTCTCTCTGGGAGTGCTGATGTATAAGCCCAAGTGATGGGAATAATCCCTCACCTTGTTCTCCAGCTGAAGTACTGAAGACAACCTCCACCTTCCAAACTGATCTTCAGAAATCTGCAGATTTTTGAATGTGAATGTTCTGAATAAAGTAGAAAAAGGAAATGGCACTTAAAGCCTGATGTATAATGAAGTAAAAACATCTTCCTTAGAGCTCACTCAAAGAAGGAGGAGGGATTCCCGCCCGGAAACACCCTATGCTAAACAGCACCTGCAATCTCTGCTAAACAACCCAAGAATGCGGTGGAATGTCACTTGACAATTCCAGATCTAAAAGATCATACATCAAATAATCCATTATGTTTTTCACCTTTGCCTTCATCTCCTTTATAATGATTGATCCATCCCAAGCCTTGGCCCTAATCTCAACTACACAGTCTCATGTGAACAAGATCCTCCAAGTGGGAGTGTGTTGTTTGACCAAATCAACAAAACAGTCTAGGTGCAATGTACACCTCCTCCATCATGTGTGCTTCATTTGCACATGATCCTCCACCACTTGATCATTAATGCTCAATGACCCTTTGTTTGAAATCTTCAATATCTTAGTTGACTGAACCAACCCTCCATGATCTCTCTCATTAAATGAGACATGATCTCCAATCTCATTCACATTAGTAGTTGCTCAACTACCTCTTTTTGCAGATCTAGTCTAAATTAATCCACATTCACACACACAAAGTGGATATTTATTCTCATCGAGGATTGTGGGTCTCTTCACCCTTTTATTTACTTAATTCATTAAGAAAATCAAGGACTCTAATATTCCAAATATGATGTGAAAATTTGGGAATATTACATTTTCCTACACAAAACTTTAAATCTTACTTGCAACATTATAATAGTAAATTTCTCATGCAAAATCTTAAATTATAGGAGGTGACTTGAGACTTTGGAGATGAAAGTGTTGAGCTTTCCTTGGTTTAGTAAAATTGTATAGATATGCCCTCAACATAGGATATGGTGTATTGAAATCTTGGTATGACCAGCTTATATCCATCTTAATTCTGGATCTACCAAGTGTTGAGAGGAATCAAATCTCTTGAGGTGAAAACCTATTTTAGAATGAAAATATATTTGATCCCTCTTGGCGCTTGGTAGATCCAGAGTTAAGATGGATCTAAGTATTGTTGAAATTTTTTAACATGATATTAAATCTTACTTAAAACACTAGAATAGTAAAATTTTCACACAAAATTTTAAATTGTAGAAGTTGACTTGAGACTTGGGAGGTGAAAGTGGTGAACTTACCTTGGTCTAGTAAAATTGTATAGATATGCTCTTAGCATGGGATACACTAATTTAACTAAAAACTTTATGAACTAAGAAAATTTATTATAATTATGAAACAATTAATTTATAATCCAAAATTCATTGCCTATAAGCAATAATTGTAGGACAGTGAGTGTAAGAAACTATGCATTTCTTTCATACATTGAAGATAACCTCCTTGGAAACATAGCATGATCTTGCAAAATATGGTTACTTACTTCAAAGGTATACAAATAAAATATTCCAACTATCTTTAGTGAAACTGGTGCTTCTCAGTTAACATAATGCTACTCTATCCATTCACACAACAAATACATTATTCCTACTCTTTCTTTTCAAAACTAAAAGTAGATAGGAAAACAATTTTAGTTAACATATACCTTCATTGAAATCTAAAAGTAAATAGGCAAGTTGTTGAAGTTCAAATATAAGTTTAAAATATTAAATCATTCATATTACATTCATGGTATTTTCTTGATAGAGTACAACATCATGATAAAATTTTGTGCTTTTCTAATTAAAATACCATCTAATATGATGTGGCCCACGCTAAAAAAATATTCAAAGTGAGCAAGTTATATGTCTTGATGTAACATTTTTGTAGCTAAAAAATACTTTTACTAGTTTATAAATTGTGATAAGAAATTACCATTTGAACACGAATAAAATGATAGAGGAAAAATGAACCTAATTCTCATGGTTTGCCATTATGTGGTGAATAGATTGTGTAGTATTATGTTATTTCATTGTATGGTATTTCTTTCTATTTATTGACATGAGGCACTCTACACAATATAGGGAAGATGTGTAGGCATAATGTAATATTGTATGTGAACGCTTTTTAAATGTCAAGAAAAATATATATAGAAAAATTAATTAATTAATTGTTAGCTTCATACTTCATATTTAAATTAAAGCATATATAAATATAAAATGTAAAATGCAATTGACGTCAAATAATTCCACCTAATAATGATATATCTTGGGCATATTAATATATAAAAGAAAATTTAATGAAAAAAATTGAATAAATAGAAAATAGAAAACCATGGACTATAAAAAAAACCATGGGAAAAAATTAATATATTAAATAAATATAAATTACAAAACCATCGGCTATAGCTAAATCATGAGCAACAATACTTTTCTCAAAAGCTACTTCAATACAATCAAATCCAACGACTAAAAATGATTGGTTTAATAAGTTATAGACTCGAGCTATATTTATATACAATATTAATTTAATAGAAATTAAAAAATAATGATATTTTTAAAATCAATTAAGATTAATAAAAAATAGCTAATTAATTGTGTGTGGTCCATTAAAATAATTAATCAAGTATAACTAATATATATCAATGATTTAATAAATCAAAATACAAATATGTTATATATGAGAAACCCATTAAAATATAAAAGAGATCTTGAAGAGAAAGAATACGAAAGTCAAGAATCAACCTTAATATTACAAAATGTTCTGAAATGAGAAGCTTGGATGATCACTAGTTGAGAAGAAATAATAAAGGGAAGGAAAGACTATAACTAGAAACTTTAATTATGATGATGGAAAAATACCTCTATTTCTCTTGTTGAATGTTTTCTCTCTTAAATGATTGATACAAGTTGAAGACCTAACCACCAAAACTAACGATTAATTATCTTGAAATTCATTATGCTCTCTAGCAAATATTTCATCCATTGCTCTAGGTACTCTTGTGATAGTGCAATTGTCACGTCATGCATTACTTGAATTTAAAATAATTCATCTTCAATTACCTTTAAATCGTGGCTCGTTTGATGTACTATTGCTGATTGGAATTTATTGTTATTTACAAAATGAATTTAACCATTTTTCAGTATCTTCCTTAGGAAAATCAACAAGGTTGTTGAATTCATTATCCCATGTGACCCTTAGTACATCCAAACACTCTTGCATTTGTGTTAATGTTACTAACATCACATCCATAATTAAGTTAGGGTTGTCCAACTCTTTAGTCACATCAATTAATTTAAAGAGCAACCCACTCCTTTTTGTCTTGATATTAACACATTTAGAGATCATTTTTTGAAGTGCATGAATCCTTTATAACAAACAAGATTTTAACTATGATGGATTTTTCTCTTTCCTTTGAGCCTTATTCATGTCTAAAACTTTCGTAATGAAGGTGGTTAAATCTTGTTTGTAAAAATTCACATCATTTTCCAAATGCTTTTGTAAATATTCATGAAAGTGTGGATCCTTGTAGATAAATTAGATGAAGTATTAGTCACTTCCCAAACTTCTAGGATTACATCAGTCCTTTTATTAATATTATCAGTTACATATTGTAAAATTATCATTTGTAAACTTTAGGCCACTCTAATTTTAAACTACTTTCTAGTGCATCTTCATAAATCTAAATTGGTCTAATAGTGGACAATGGTTCAATGAACAATGGCTTCAGTAACAAATTCATTTCTAATTCCCTAATTTTGTCTTTCGACATTATATTTTCCCGTTCTTGTTCAAAATTTGAATAAGCAAATGTGTCTCTAGTGGTGTGGAAAATTTCAAAAATCTTGGAAGGTTTAATTGCTTTAATGTTAATTTCAGAATTTGTTTTGCAACTTGTCTATTTTTCATATTGTCTCTTTCAATTTGTAATTTCTTAGAATTTTTATCAAACATGGCATGGTGCAATTTGATTAATTCCTCCTTAAATGCACTTGGGTTTTCCTAATCTATCTCTTTTGTAATAAACTAGCTTTCAAGTAGCTAATGTTTAGCCTAGTCTGGCATTCCAATAATTTCATAAATTTCTATACCCTCATTATGTATCTCCTTTTGTAGACCTATGATGTTCCTTTCAACAATATTTCTTTTCCTTTGTGTGTTTCAAGTAATAGTATGAATTTTATCCATATTATGTTGGGGGTGATTACCATCACATCCCTCTCTAGCACCACCAAATACATTTTTATTGTGTCCCCCTCTTGCCCAATTGACTTCTCTTATGCGATGTAGAAGTGATTTTCTGATATTATTACAAAGTCAAATTACCACTTGTGGCAGATGTCCCATCTTGTAAATTTAAACTTTGCAAGGCATTGTCATATTCATTAATTTCCTGAGGATATCAAGTAAAACTTGACTATCTCCTCCACCTTCTATGTCCCTTGCTAAAAGATGTGAACCATACCCGGTAAAAGTAATATGAGCTATAAATTTGGCCTCAAGTCAAAACTCTTGACAACTTCTATTTCTTTTGATTTAATCACCTTCAAAAAAACAACGTACTCATCCAAATGAGGGATGATTTTAATAATTAAGTGACCAATTCTAATAAGAAGTGGGATACATTGTTTTTTTACCTTATTATTGAAGAAATGGGCCCAATTCCTATACTTTTAACATATTTATTCCGATAATTTCTTATCACATTCATCAATTGGAAGCACAAAGTTCGTACCCACAAACCCAAATATCCAAATTATTGAAAATTCTTATTGAGAATGAAAATCTCCCTTTATTTTCAAAAAAATCAAGGCTTCCAAATAACATCTATTTTCCAAATATCCAACTAGTGTTTTCATGCATTTTTCAAGGAAGGAATTTTATACATGATTAAAGTAAAATGGGGTCTTGTGTTCCCACAATTATGGATACCAAAACTATGTCAAATATGTCTTGAAATTTATGTACGATGGCCTTGACAAGTTCTTGGAGACATTATAGCAGGTAATGGAAATATATGAGATGTGAAGTTATGAAGAATTTAGTTGTCTAATTAAAATTACCAAGTTGATAGGAAATTTCAGCCAAAATTACATGAGCCCAATTGAATGATGCTTCCTCATGAACATAGTATCGCAAAATTTGTTAGGTAAAACTTGAATCGGTGAAATAATAAATGTTGCTCAGTCAAATAATGGTGGTTTTGGACATATGTTTTTTTTTTCCCATGATTTTGTGCCCATCAAATTGCATGTAATAAATCCTTTCAAAGGCTTGAAAATGATTTATTTTAATGTGTCGGGGATGTGACTAGTGAAGGCTCATTTGGCCAAGTTTGGCCAAGGGACACAAATTAGGGTTTTCTAGGATAAATATTATGTTTATGTGTGTGTGTGTGTGTGTGTGTTATTTTTTTTTTTTAGTCTGGTAAATTTATATCTCTTAGTTAATTTCTTTTGTTAATTTTAGCATGGTAATTTTAATTTTAATGTTAACCTACACTCTCCAAGGAGATTTTTTTATTGAGGGAGACAAGAAGAGTTTGCAGAGCGCGAGGATAGTCATCAACAATTTTTGTGGTGTTGGGAAATTTCATAAAGAGGATATGCATCTACACAATGAGTGCATCAAGTATCTATGATACCTAAAGCAATGAGGAGAATAATTGTGTGAATTTGTGGTAGAAATGGGTGATAACATTTTTCTTAAGAGGTCATGAAGTGCAGGTTATTCCCTCCCTAGTGGATGATTCCATGATCTTTGGCTTAGTAGGTGGAACCAAAGGAAGCATATGACCAAGCAATTTATGCCAAGGATATATGAAAAATGTTTATGGAATCACATAATGTGATTATACATAGGTGAGGAAAGCATCAAATGTGTCAGGTCGAGAGTACGGTGGAATAAGTGCTGAGATAGTAACAATATGTATGTATGTATATAATGGAGTCAATTTTTTAAAATTGTATGTAAATAGGCATATGGTTGTAAGACCTTGTAAGGCATATATACCCTTGGTAAATCATCGATAAATTTTGGAGTTAGACCTACGTGATAAAGGGGCTTACCAAATTACCAAATACCCTGAATATAAAATTTGAAGGTGGTAGGGATTGGATGTGATCAATGCTAGCTCACTTGGATAGTTCAGCCACATTTGGTCAAGGGAAGCCCTAATTTAAGGTTTAAGGGGGGAAGGGGGGGATTTCTAGGTAAAATTTGACTCAGTGAAAGAGTCAAACTTTCTCTATCAAATAATGGAGGATTTGTGAACATGGTTTTGGTTTCCCATGGTTTTATTCTCGTGGATTTCATGTAATGAATACTTTAAATGGATTGGGAATACTTCAATGTAATTTTCCAGGGATGTGAGTAGTGAAGGATCATTTGGCTGACTTGGCCAAGTTTGGCCAAGGGAAACTAATAGAATACTATGTTAGCTAGTTTTTCCCTAGATTAAGGATTTCCAAGACAAACATTGTGTTTATGTGGGTTTGTTGTTGTGGGTAAATTGAAATTTCTCAGTTAATTTTTCATGGTAATTTTAACAATATATACATACAATATTCAGGAACGAAGTCAATATATTATTGGTCAACAATTCTTGAAAATAGCAAGGAAATTCTCAATATGGGGTATCTAATGTAATATATCAATATTAATAGAATTAAATAGCTACTTCGTTGGTTTATTCAAATATTTCCTGGGAAGACTAGTTCCTCCATTATATTATAAAGGAAAGCATTCACCTAATAAATCTTAAAAACTCTAGTTGTGTCTGTTTCTCGAAGGCAGTTCTTGGCTACAAAATTACGTCGAGAAACCAACTTGACCAGTCTTTAGGTTCAAGCTAGCCCTTGAACCAAAGGGGGATCCCTCAAATGTTACAAGGCATTTGTTAACGATTTTCACTATCACTGGACAATATCCTATGGAGCATAATGGTCAGATATATGATTTATTGTGGGTGGTTGTTTCTGATTGTCCAATATTTTCTCACAAATAAAGCCCTCTCTTGCATAAACTTGATCAAAGTGTCAACGTTCATCTTTGACAGAATGACATAACTTAAAATAGTTTTTTAGATGAATAGAAGAGAATATATGATAATTAAGACGTAATATTGAATACTTAATCAACCAAATATAGTAGATGCGTGTAGAATAATTTTACAACCAAACAAATATACACTCAAGAGATGAAAACAGTGACAATTAAAGATGCAAAGGAGCTTATTTCAAACAAAATGTTCAATAAGATGATCTCTCTAATGATGGTAACTTTGTGGTGGGATTTCAATGAGGTTGATACTCTAACCTAGCCTTGACCTAGCTCCTATGTTACCTCGAACATATGTAGAAATAGATTATGAAATCATTGTCCTAGTTTAAATATCTCTCTTTTTCTCCTAGAAACCCCAACTGGGGTTGCATGGGTGAAAGGAGACAGGTGAGGCTTGGGTAAGGAAGATGGGAAGAAGTTTATTTTATGTTATTTTTTATTCTAATGTAATTTTTCCTCCTCTTCTAAATCAAATGAGGTGTCTACCTCCTCATAGGATGACAAAAAGGATGAGGATCTTGCAATATTAGAGGAAGAAGAAGATGAAGAGGAGTATAGCTTGAATTTTTATAACAAAGATGTCATGTTAGATAACTTTTAAGGTCTAAAATGGGCCTCCTAAGAAAAATGTACAACCAAAATAAAATTTATAAGAACCAGTAGGATTCAAGATGATGATGTCAACCATGGGAAATGATTCACCATTTTTGGGGTAAAAAAGTAAAAATATTAAAAAAGAATAAAATAATAAAACTACTTTTTCAACTTATCTCCCTAAGGTTTTACTCAAATTTCAAGTGGGAGTACTTGTTGCATGTAAAATTTAATTCCTCATCCAAGGAGTACCCATGTTGCATACTTTTGATGGACCCTGCTACACGAAAAATGATAAATACATGAAAAAGCATAATTGCAATCACATTTTTTCATGTATTTCTCATTTTTTATATATCGGGGTCTATCAAAAGTAAGAATGTGGGTACTCCTTGGATGAGGAATCAAATTATGCATCCAAAAAGTGTCCCTACTCGAAATTTGAGTAAATCCATAGGAAGATAAGTTGAAAATACGAGTTGAAAAAGTAGTTTTTTTCTTTTTTCCCTCTAAACTTTGATGATGTAATCTAATATTATTTTATTATTTCCACTATTATTTTATAATTTCCTTAGGAGGCCCATTTTAGACATAAAAATTTCCCTAATGATATAGATGTCATGTTGTAGCAGCAAAGACAAAGACAAAATGGTAGAACACAAACAAACAAAAAACATAGAAAAAATGGTGGAAGATAGTTTGAAGAAACATAACTTTAAAAAAAAAATCCTTGATCCTCAAACACACGGGTGAAAAATCATATGCAACAATGAACTTTCATTGAAGTGCATTATAGATATATTTTGGAAAGAAGGTCCATGCAAAACATGAATCTACATTCGAACGTCTTTGAAATTAGATCCTTTTAACATTATACATGAAACGTATAATATATACAATGCAAAACAATCTATCTGGATCCCCAAACACGTGGGTAATAGATAGTATGCAGCGATGAACTTTCAGACTTGAACTTTCACTATTTTTCTATCATTAATTTGATTTTCTTGATAATAGGTCAACAACCCTTTCTATATGTTTTTTTTAATTTAATTTTTCTCAATTATGTCCCCTAACCAACATTAATAAATATCTTTAAAATATATAAAATGAAAAACATTATTTATATACCTAATTAAACCAAAAACAAAAAAACAAATAATTTTTATTTAAAATATATAAATAAATAATAAAATATTTTTAATTAAAAAAATATAAGTAATTAAAATAAAATAATAAATAAATAAAATATATTTTAATAATAATAATAATAATATATTAACATCCACTCTGTAATATCCCAAAAGGGAGAATGCAGTAATACTTAAACACAATATAAGAATTGCAACTAAGTAAACAATAAATCTCAAGACAATATCAGAATTTACAGAGAAGTTGAGCCATTTTATTATATGGAGATGAATCAGTTACACAATGTATAGAAAATGAGTAGATCTAGCCCAAGAGAAGGCCTAGAATCACCCTACAATGGTGCTGCAACTAGCACTGCATAATTGGTGAGCTTACAGAAGCAATAATGCACTATCCCTACTACTGCTAATATACATGTGAATGCTACAAAGGAAAATGCAGATCAAGGGAGCTCAAGAGCTCTAATGATGCCAAGATTCAATATCCGGCCAATGTGATGGGTTCCCAAGATAACCCAGAAAGGATTTTCCATATCTACAACTTTGGAAAATCACCCTCCTAGGATTTGATCCTTTATCTATTGGGATTACAGATCTGAAAAATAGATGGCTGAAATATGTCACAAGATCATATCTAAGCTTGAAGGGTTGATCCCTTCTCCAGATCTATAAGCTAGAAGCTCTAGATCTAGCTTCTCAATCCTCCAATGATGATTGTTCTTGTTGCTACACAACTTCTCATAAAAATTGTGTTGTAAGGGAGAGAGAGGCTCTATTCCGGTTGAAATATGATGCAATAGACTCCAAGCTGAGGGAAATACTGATGGCAAGGTGAGGGGATGATCCCTCACAGGATTACTAGTTGAAATGCTAGCAACTTCCTTCCTCCTTTGGATCTGCAATAATGGACAGCGTAATTCTGAATGGAATTACTGCTGCTAGGAGGCCAATAAATTTTAGCCTGATGCCAGATCTGATATTAATCTCTGGGAATGTTGATCTATAAGCCCAAGGTGATAGGAATAAACCTTCACCGGTCCTCCAGCTGAAATACTAAAGAAAACCTCCAACTTCCAAACTGATCTTTAGAAATCTGCAAGTTTTGAATATGAATGTTCTGCTAAAAGTAGGAAAATATAAGTGGCACCAATGCTTGATGTAGAATGAAGTACAACCCTCTTCCAAGAGATCACTCCATGAAATAGGAGGGATTCCCGACCAGGAACACCCTATGCTAAACAACACTTTCAATCTTTGCTAAATAGCCTAAGAAAGAAATGGAATGTCACATGACAATTCCAGATCTAAACAGACCTCAAAATCAATAATCAATAGCCCCCCCTTCATTGTTGTCTTCATCTCTTTTATATATTTTATGAGTCTTCCCATGCCTTGGCCCTCATCTAAACTGTGTTGTACATGTGGACAAGATCCTCCATGTTTGACTGCGTTGTCTTTCCAAGTCATCCATCATGTCTAGGTGTAATGTACACCTTCTCCATCATGTGTGCATTAATAACACAACTTCCTCCATCATCTCATCATGAATGCTTCATGATCTTTTGTTTGATCCCTTCAACATCTTATTTGATTGTATCAACCACCATGATCTATCTCATTAATGAGACATGATCTCCAATCCATTCACATTAGTAGTTTCTCCACTACCTCCTTTATGTAGATCTAGGCTTAATTAATCCACATTCACACCTAAAAAGTGGATATTTATTCATCTTGAGTATTATGGGTCCCTCCACCCTTTTATTTACTTAATTCATTAAGAAAATTAAGAACTCTAATATTCCAAATATCAGGTGAAAATTTTGGAATATTACAGTCCTCCCTGGCAAGATGTTGCTTGACCTCAAGCAACTGCAAAAGTGGATGCTACAACAAACATCCTCCCTCCAAATGGCATCCTCATGTGGAAGGCCTTCCCATCTGTCACAATGTTTCATGCATGTCCAGCTCCAAAGCTGCCTCTCTAGAATGTCTAGAATGGCCTCCAACTGAAAATTTAGATTAACCCTTCCTTGTCAATGAATCTCCAAGTGGCAACCATATGATGACCAAAGTTCTCCTCTATACATGAGATACATAATATGAAGTGGTTCTTTCCTAAAGTGGAAAGTCCCAACTCATGAATTATCTCTCCAATCCATGATACATAGAGTAGATTACATCTATCAATTCCCTCATCATTAGCCCTGTTGGCTATGTAGGAATCAAACATCACACCATCATAGTGAAAAACAAGAAGTAGAGACATATGAGAAAATTTAAACAATGGCAAACCATATTCTCCTAATAACAACCAATGCAGTAAAGCCTTCTGCTGCCATGCTAGATCATCATGAAAACAAGTAAGAGAGCCATACTCTCTCAAAAGAAGCCACCGCAACAATGCTTCTTGTTTCCATGCCAAATCATAAATGAGAATATGAGAGCCATACTCTCTCAAAAGAAGCCAATGCAGCAATGCCTCTTGCTGCCATACCACATCATCATTGTACCAAATGTAGTGGCCATATTCTCTCAAGAGAAGCCACCTTAATAAGGCATTTTGATGCCCCATCACATCATCATTATACCAAGTACAATAACCATAATCACCCAACATAAACCAATGTTGTAAGGCCTCTTGTTTCCATCCTCCAACAATGTCATGCAATGTATGGGAAGAATTCAGCCCATACTCTCCCAATAGCAACCATAGCAACAAGGATTCTTGCTGCCACCTTACATCATCATGGTGCAAATCATGGAGCAAAAATATAGTAGTGGACATGTAAAATGTCTCATCAACATAACACAAACAAGCTCCTTTATGCCACATCATGTGAGGGTTATACTTTCTCCCAACCCCAAGTACATACATGAACATGAGATACATCCCAAACAAAAATACATGTAAAGACATGAGACATATCCCAAACAAGAGTAAATATAATGACATAAGAAATATCATGTGATGCCCAAAATCTCTCATCAGCAACCAAAGTAACCATGCCTTCTTCTTATGCATTCTATCATTGAGACATAAGGCATGAGACAAGAAAATATGAACCTTTGGGTAGTAAACATACTCACCCAATAGCAACCAACGCAACCATGCTTCTTGCTAGCCTGTATCATAGATCTGCAAGTGGTTTTGCAACCCCTTGCTCCATACTTTCAACCATTCATCCCAGTGTGGATGATGGATCTCATTCTGCAAATACTTGGTATCCTCCCATTGTAGGACACCAACCTCCTCAACCTGATAAAGAAATTTTCACTCCATGAAATGTTGAAGTGCACCTCCAATGAGATCTCTTAATGAGACCTTCTTCTCATCCATGGCCTTCCAAAAACAATGAGGTTCTAGATCTGCTGCAGGTAGAAGTCTCTCTTTGAGCTATGAGATGCTCATTGAGAAAGTGTCATCATGAAAGGAGAAAGGATTTCTCATCTTGAGATGTCTACCATTCATCATTTTATCCTCCATTGCTTCCTGAGTGAAGCTGTCTTCAAATGCTCCAAGAATAATGGGGCCTCTTCATTATCACTACTACTAAGTGACAGCATTATAGTTCTGCATGGTAATACATAGACTGTCTCAAAGCAAGGTACAATACTGATCTCATAACCAGTCATTGTACATAGGATCATGATCATCCCTTTTTCTGCAACTCTACACTTCAACTCAAGAGGTTGAATGTAGTCCATCCATGAAAAATTAGGATAGCTTTTCATCTCCTCCTTGATTATATCAAGGGTCCTCTACATTGTGATATGTTGCTGCTTCAAATTAGCATTTTGATCTAACCCTTGGTTATGCATTGGCCCTGATGGCATGTCCCCATAAGTTTCAATAAGATCTATTGAAACAATAGGTGATGAATGTATATGCATACCTTGGATCAATGGATGTGTGGGAACCTCTTGACAGAACACAAGAGTTCCTCCAACCGGGACAATGGTGTCTCCAACTGCTGGTAAGAGAGATGGCTTCTCTTCTACCAATGTACCAGCGCTGGAGTCTTCCTCCTCTTCCTCATACATCCCCTAAATCATGCATGGGACTCTATATGTCAAGAGCTCAAGAATATCTTGCAAGGTTTCAAGTGTCTCTTCTCTGGATGTAAGTGCTTCTGCAGCTGGTGGTGAATGTGGTGACTTCTTGTTCAGAGTGACAAGATTGACATCCTCCTTTGTTTCCTTAGAAAATGTCTCTTTGTGGCACATATCTGTCTTCTTCACATCAAACTTATTCCTCAACTTGTGAAAGAAATATAAATATTTAGTCACCTTTACATGCTTCATGTGACTAAACCACCAATCATTGGCTTCACCTAAGAGATGAAGTGCTACAATTTGGACAGCCTCTTTTTCAGCCACAGGATGTAGCATGAAAAATGTATCTAACTCTTTCCTCCAAGCCCTTACAAAGCTTGAGTAATATCCATCATATGTAGGCAAATAGAATCTATTGTGCCTCTTCCTTCTATTGCTGCTATAGGATCTTATTTCTTCTTTGAGTTCAAAGAATTCTTGGAGAGTTAGACTCTCTCTCAATGCTCTAGACTGTTCCTTTTACTCTTTAAGATACATACCGAAAGTCTCATGAGTCTCAGGTTCTCTTCTTTCTTCATTTCTATACCTCTCATCTTCTTTGAAGAAAGTGGGCATAATAGATATATGAGGATATCTATGTTTCTCCGGTCCTCTTTTCTGCTGATAGGAAGTGTTGGGACCTTCCTTATTACATCTTCTTCTTGGATCTTCTTCTTTTTGCCTTCCCTTCTTCATTTGTTTGACATCCTTGGAGAGATCTTGCTTGGGTCTAAAGAAAGGAGTGGCAAAACTATCCTCCTTCATGATAGATCTCATCTATCTTCTTCTTCTTTTTATGTAAAAGATGAAGTGTCCACAAGCTGAGCCAAAGATCATGCTCTGATACCACTATAATATCCCAAAAGGGAGAATGCAGTAATACTTAAACACAATATAAGAACTGCAACTAAGTAAACAATAAATCTCAAGACAACATCAAAATTTACAGAGAAGTTGAGCCATTTTATTATATGGAGATGAATCAGTTACACAATGTATATAAAATGAGTAGATCTAGCCCAAGAGAAGGCCTAGAATCACCTTACAATGGTGCTGCAACTAGCACTGCGTAACTGGTGAGCTTACAGAAGCAATATTGCGTTGTCCCTACTGCTGCTGATATACATGTAAATTTTGCAAAGTAAAATGAAGATCTAGGGAGCTCAAGAGCTCTGATGATTCCAAGATTCAAGATACGGCCAATGTGATGGGTTCCCAAGATAACCCAGAAAGGATTTTCCAGATCTACAACTTTTGAAAATCATCCTCCTAGGGTTTGATCCTTTATCTACTAGGATTACAGATTTGAAGCTAGATCTGACAAATATATGGCTGAAATATGTCACAAGATTAGATCTAAGCTTTAAGGGTTGATCCCTTCTCCAGATATACAAGCTAGAAGCTCTAGATCTATCTTCTCAATCCTCCAATGATGATTGTTGCTGTTGCTACACAACTGCTCATAAAAATTGCATTGTAAGGGAGAGAGAGGCTCTATGCCTGCTGAAATATGCTGCAATATACTCCAGGCTAATGGAAATACTGATGGCAAGGTGAGGGGATGATCCCTCACAGGATTACCAGCTAAAATGCTAGCAACTTCCTTCCTCCTTTGGATCTGCAATAATGGACAGTGTAATTCTAGATGGAATTACTGCTGCTAGGAGGTCAATAAATTTTTGCCTGATACTAGATCTGATATGAAGCTCTAGGAATGCTGATCTATAAGCCCAAGGTGATAGGAATAAACCTTCACTGGTCCTCCAGCTAAAATACTAAAGACAGCCTCCAACATCCAAATTGATTTTCAGAAATCTGCAATTTTTGAATATGGATGTTCTGCTGAAAGTAGGAAATATAAGTGGCACCAATGCCTGATGTAGAATGAAATACAACCCTCTTCCAAGATATCACTCCATGAAAGAGGAGGGATTCCTGACCAGGAACACCCTGTGATAAACATCACTTGCAATATTTGCTAAACAACCCAAGAAAGAAATGGAATGTCACATGACAATTCCAGATCTAAACAGACCTCAAAATCAATAATCAATAGGCCTCCCTTCATTTTTGTCTTCATCTCCTTTATATATTTTATGAGCCTTCCCATGCCTTGGCCCTCATCTAAACTGCGTTGTACATGTGGACAAGATCCTCCATGTTTGACTGCGTTGTCTTTCCAAGTCATCCATCATGTCTAGGTGTAATGTACACCTTCTCCATCATGTGTGCATTAATAGCACAACTTCCTCCATCATCTCATCATGAATGCTCCATGATATTATGTTTGATCCCTTCAACATCTTATTTGACTGTATCAACCTTCATGATCTATCTCATTAATGAGACAAGATCTCCAATCCATTCACATTAGTAGTTGCTCCACTACCTCCTTTATGTAGATCTAGGCTTAATTAATCCACATTCACACCTAAAAAGTGGATATTTATTCATCTTGAGGATTATGGGTCCCTCCACCCTTTTATTTACTTAATTCATTAAGAAAATTAAGAACTCTAATATTCCAAATATCAGGTGAAAATTTTGGAAAATTGCATACTCAACAATATGAAGGGGCTAATTTAATCATTTCTCTTGTATATTTTTTATACATTGAGAGAGGATGTAATTCCTATTTTTTATTATTTTTAATATAGGTTTTTTTTTTTGTAAAGGAAATGTAGTTTTATATATTATCAAACTAGAACACAGGACAGAATCTGTACATTCACATTCACATTCACGGAGTGTTTTTCAGCAATTGCAATCCAAAATTGGTCAAAATGGATTCAGCCTCTACTTTTTCTATATCATATCTTGCCTATGACTGAATTTATCTTATATAATCTCCAAAACAGGTCATTATACAGCATTGATTTACAATACATTGATCAGAAAAAGAGAGAATATTGAATTAAACTACGCTCCTAGAAATTCTCCATTTTCCATGGCATTTTCATTTAGTGCCTCTTCTTGCATCGGGACCTTAGCTTCCACCAGCTCCACAGGCTCGCCTGAATTATCCTCGACGAGAGGTGGAGGATCCTACCAGCCAAACACTTCTTTAAGGATCCCCACATTTATCGCTTCCACTGTTACCTCTATTCCCTCCACTTTGGCTGAGAGGTTGTCGGTTTTTGTGGCCATGTTTTCCACAGTGAGCCTTAATCTCTCCACATCATATTTCATCAACTTGAATTCACGCATCAGCAACGAGAAGTGTGTTCGAGCCTCCTCCAATAACTGCTCCTCGATACGCTCCATCCTGACAAGTTTCTCCTCTAATGTTACTGCATCATGCACCTCTCCCAACTTCTCTTTAATTACCTCACCTGGGAAAGCCATTATTTCCTTCAAACAAACCTTGATTGAAACTCGATGCAATTCCTCTGCAACTGCTCTCCATTTATTGCAATTTTGTTTATTTATACCATCATCTTCCTTCGTTGCTACGCATTTAATGGTTGTGTTTCTCATTCGCCTAATTAACCTGTGATTGTACCGCAACCTTTCCATTCCCCAATTTGCAAACTTACTGTAACATTCCTAGTGAAAATTCCATGTAATAAAGTTAAAAATAATAATCATGGTTGATGGGACACTTATTCCAAGCTAAATGGTGGGAAAAACATCATAACACGTGTTCATTCAGTTTATTATGGCTAAAGGAAATTGGCAAAGAAAATGGCTAAGGCTTTGGAAAGGCATGAGGCATTAATTGGCATTTTATTTATGAAAATAGTGGAAAATAGGAGAAAAGGAAGATGAAAGGTCACAAGTTTCATGTGAGGAGGAAAATGAAGAAAATAGAGGCCTCATTTATAAAAAGGCTTATGAGGATCAATTGGTAAACTTCTATGAGTTCATTTTTTGGAGCTCTCTCATTATTATTTCTCTCTCTCTCAATCACTCTTGGACACTTAGAGTTTTCTTGGAGCACTTTGGCGTTGGAGCAAGAAAGGAAAAGAAAGTAAGGAAGAGCATGATCAAGAAGCTACAAATGGATTATTTGCAAGTATTGATTTTCATATTTGATTTCCTTGCTACATATGGCATGCATGGTATTGCATGTGGTTCTTTTCTGTCTTGGCATGGGTTTTTCCAGGTGTGACAATGTTTTCAGCCTAGCCTTGCCATTTCCATATAGATTTGATGATATGGGTTTCTCATACTTCGGTTGAGTTGGATTGCTGGATGGTTTTAAAACTGAGTGGTGTGGATCTCTGAAATGACAAACACATGGCCTAGTGGTTCCTGAACCGGACTATGGATCATGCTAAAGCCACTGGCCTAATAACTCCTGAGCCAGACTATGGGTTGCGGTAAATCCAGATTGTGTACCTTTGTGGGCCTAGGAATCCTTGTCGGTGAATAGTGGCATATACGGTAAATCCAAGAGGTGGATTGATTTTCGTTGGGCCTAGTAGTCCTGAGATGGGATGTACGGTAAATCCTAGAGAGTATGTCTTAATTTAGGGCCTAGTGATCCCTGATTCGGACTGTGGATTACGGTAAACCCTAAGAGACTAGGAGGCACTCAAATTCCTCACGGTGTAGGTGGAGAAATTTGGTAGCATTCATGTTTGTTTGGTTCTTTTTGGTTGGTTATGAGTCCCACATTCATGCTTGGAATATGGCACGGAGGTGATTGACTGAAAAGATATTTGGCTAAGCCAATCTATGGTTGGGTGGAACGTGGAAGTCCCATCTCCGGTTGGTTTTTACACTCATTAATGAGAAGCTCATTCCTTTGGTATTTGAATTATAATTGTATTGGTTATTGTGTGGATTCTATTTTTGTTGTATCCATGGTATTTCTTTTGCTATTATGATGGTTATAAGAATGTATTTTATCAAGGATGATGTATGGCTCTATCCATGTTTTTACTTGTAAATGAATGCACAATGTATAGTATGGTCAAATAGATTGTATGTCAGCTAATGATGTAGGGGAGCAAGGATTCTTAGTGACTCTCATATAAGTATGAGACCCATTTTCTATGTTCTGTTGTTTACACCTATAGATTCAATGTTGTGACATGTTTGAAAAAATGTATGTCATGGCTAGGAGGGGTCTAGATGAGTTCTTAATGGTGTGATTGCTTCTTTATCATTGTCCTATTTTTATTTATCATCTCTAAAATTTTCACAAAATTTTGGGCAAAGCACTTGCTTCTGGGCCTGAAAAGGTGGCTCAAATCCTAGAGATGCAGGCACAGAACTGAGTTTTTTGGGACATGGTTGTTGGCATGCAGTGTTATTCATGGGGATATAGCCTCCTGGTCACTGGCATGTAGTTTTATGCATGCGGTTATGGCTCAAAGACATCAAAATTTCAGTGTGACCCAGGGGTAAGAGGCCTGAATGGTTGGGTTACCTCTTGGGGTGTTGTGGTTGTTGTATAAGGTCTATAGGTTGTGTTTTCCGTTGGTTCCACTTCCTTAAATTCACATAGGAGGTTGAAACTCATTATAGTAGTTTATCGTCACATGTTTACCCCAGTCGGTTGGTTACTTGGGTAAATATGGGAAGAGGGTGTTACGGAGTGGTATGAGAGCATGGTTCAACCCTTGGAATGGATGCGTAGTGTGTTGAGCATGCATTTATGTTGCATTTTTTTGTGGTGTTGTCGTATTGCTATTGGTTTTTCATGGTCTTCTTATTTTGTTTCTTGTTATTTCCTTTTATGTTTTGAGTCTTGGGAATTGGTTTGTGAAATAGGAAAGTTAATGGAGCTCAGTGCATGAGTAAGTGCAGCGGAAGGTAATAATATGATAGTCGGTTGGACTGGTGGGGTCCATTGTGGTAAATGGACAATGGCAGTATATACATGAGAAAGGTAAAGTAAATATATTTGAGGTGTCAAATGCCTTGGATATGTTGGGAATTGCTATTCTCAATGTTGTGCATGTTGTGCATGAATAAAGGAAGTTCTATTAACCTAGACCTTATAATATCTAGTAATTTATTTTCTGATCGTGATTATGCTAAATGTTTATGTGTATGTATGTATGCATGTATATCGTGTCTAATAGGGTCCATTATCACTCTGTAATTTCTCAAGACTAAAGAAAGAAATCACTGAGGTAACCACAAACCTACTTTGGAGTTTAGGATCTAGCCCTCCTAAACTCAGAGAGGGCTCTCTCTATATGATTTAGCTTCATTTGAAATAGATATTAGGCTATTTAATAAGTACAGAATTGGTTTGGTTTGATTTTGATTTGTTGGTGGAATTACTGATTTAGATGGATAGATGTCTGTCTATTTTCCATTGGGCTATGGAGTCAAAATGTCAAGAAAACAGGACAGAATCAAGTTCTAAAGGAAGTGTTTACAAGGAAAGGTAGCTAAGAAAAATCAGATCTTTTAGGCTGAATTGTGAAGTGATTTTCAATCGGGATCAAAGAGCAGTTAAGGATTCCTTAAACCGGATAGTGAAGGAAGGTGAAAGAGGTCAATCTGGATGGGAGAGAAATTAAGGATTCTGAGATCCAGATATCAGAAGAAAACAGTAAAATGAATAATATTTCAGAACAGATTGTACTTAAACAAATTATTAAATAATATTCTTGTTATAACATTCAAATTTGGAAAACATGCAAGTTTATGGAATACTTAAGGAAAAACATGAACAATTGAAATATACTTCACTGAAGTGGCTCAACACATGAATCCTGTAATGCAATGCCTTTATTACTTGTCTTGTCTGTTGACTTGAAAATGGTACAATAAACCCTCAGGTATTTAGATCAATTACAACTATAGAAATGTTCGAGAATCCACACTCCATACTTCGAATTGTTGAAGTATTTATACAAACTTTAGAAAATATCCTATCAAATGATTAGGATTTATTCTAGGAAATAAAATATCTGGATGCAAAAAGGTAGTGACACATTTCTAACTAACTGAAATTTGTCCCTATTTTATTTGATTAATGTTATTTGTTTGTTTCTTTCATGTTGGTTTTTCTTTCACGATGCTTGTCATCTGACTTATCTTTAACTCTGTCTTTCATCTGTAACCTGTGAATTCTTCTTTTACCTTACTGCTTTATCTACATGCTTTGTTTTCACCTTTAACCTTGTCTCCTTTACCATGTTTTTACTTTTACCTGTCACACTAAATCACATCACTTGGAACCTTTATTTTCATGATCCTGTGGTAAATTTTATCCTGCTTTTATATCTTTAGTAAAAGTGGATTTTACTAAAAGACGTGTTTAATCTTCATGAAAAGTAAAAATGTCTTCTGGAGAGCGCTTTATATGAATCTGTTGTTGTTGATGTAAATGTTTTATCCTTGGTAACCATTACTTTCTTTCTTTCTGCTCCATTTTTGTACACAATATTCTGTTGAATAAAGCTTTTGAATACATTTTTTGTGAGTCTTGGATAAAACAACTTTTGGAGCTAGTATCAAAATTGTTTTTCCAGGCTCCTGTTCTTGCTAATCACCTGTAAAATAAAACATTTATAAATAAAAGATTGGTTTGCTGGGAGGTGAAAACATTTTTAGGGAACAGGGAGGCCTATGGAAGGAGTCTGGACTGTGGATGACTGAATTCTACTTGGAAAAGGTTTCTCATTTTCACAATTCAAATTCGCAATACAAAGAGAGATAGGAGAATTATGGTAAAGCGGGGTCTTTGAAACTTAAATGGTTGCTTGATGCACTGCGTAGGGTGAACAGGTTTATCACATTGGCACAGGGATTCATCACAGTGGTTTACCGCACAATGGAAGGGTGGTTTATCGCATAGTGCATGAGGAAGACCAGTGGTTTATCGCACATCGCAAAGGCGTTCGCCAGTTTTGTATGAGGGAGTGCAATATAACTTGGCATCACCACGTGGCAGGGGAATGGGAGGTGTGAAACCACCCATTTCGCACCCCCCTCGGCATTAATCATTTGACTTTCGGGGGATGCAAAATAGTGTGTGGGCCGTTGGATAAGATCTAAGGTGATCGAGCAGAAGTTAGGAGTGGCGGGTTTTTAGAGGTGGGACCAGGAACTAAATCTGCAAAGGCTTCAGTAATATGTTAGGTGGAAATATTTTAAATGTGGGAGGGATCAAACTAATATAAACTATATTCTAAATAGCATAAGGGGTCGGGATATACATATGCATGGGTTAGAAAATATATCAAATGGGAGATTTGTAATGTAAGTGGGACCCAGGATTTAAAAATGGGGGGATTAATGTAAATATGAAAACTATAAGTTAAACATGATAAATGGGGGTGAAAAATAAGAAAGCAAGATGTTTAGAAATACATTAGGTGGGGGGTTTAAAATGATATCAGGGAGGGAAATGAAATGGGTCTCGATATGTAATAAGCGCTCAAAACTATGCAAAAGTGGGTTTTGTAGATTTTATTTGAATAATGTGGAATTAGTAAAGGGGAAGGGATTTTAGTGATGGGAATGGGTTTTTAGCTAGGGAAAGGGGTTTAGGAAGGGGAAAGGGTTATTTTACAAGGGGAAATGATTTCCAAGAGTGGAAATAGGAATTTAGCAAGGGGAATGTGTTTTTGCATGGGAAAATAGTTGGGATAAGGGGAAACGTTAAAAATGCCTTAGTGACATGAGATAAACCATATGATACTTTCCAATGCTTGTGAAAGTAATCTACCTACCCATTATTTACCCTAACATTTTTATTTCCTTTATTGGGTGCATTTGAGCTTGTTGACCCTTTTCTTTTCTTTTGATAAGAAAACTATCCTACTTCTTAACCTTATAACTTCCAATGGCTCAGAATAAATTGATGAGCTCATTTTTATTCTCTAACTAACTACTGATCTGCCAAGATTAAATAGTTTGGTCATGCCTTTATTCACTAACTATCATGACATGAAATTTAAAAGCATGAATGAATCAAGATTAAACTATTTGATCATCATGTATTGTGGCATTTTGGAAAAGATGCACACAATTTTATTTTCGAAAGTAAAGTAAACTAAAGATAGTGGCATTTGAATGTGCAACACTTTTAGGATCTATTTTTGTTTCTTTTTGTGGGGTTCATATTTTAATCCTTTTTTAATCTTCTTTCTTTTGGTCCTTTGATTTTTCTTTTAGGACATACCCTCTTTTCATTTTTTAATATGGGAAAACATTTGTAGAAAACAAAGGTATGTACAATATTACAAGATTAAAAATAGCCAATTCAAAATTATGATCCCTATTATTTATAGGACCCTAACAGTGGCTTCACTTAGGGATGGCAGCTCCTTGTGAGATGTCAAGAACATAGTGGACTAGTGACCTGATCCATTGGGTCGATCCCAAGCCTACACACTCTTTGTTATATAAACTTTGTTACTGAAAATATCAAACTGAAATCACAACCTTTTCTACAAACTGAAATCTGACACATGCTGAACTGAAATCTGATCTGAAATAAACTTGCTGTTGAAAACAAAATCCAATGAAACTGAAATTCTACCTACTTACTCTAATCAGTTGTACAACTTCTAATTAGGTAAAATGAAACAACCAATTCAACCATTCAAGCATTATATACATTGATGTATTTTGCTGCATTTTCTTGTTTGTGATCAAAACTAATGTTCTACAACCCAATAGAAACTTGTCAACAAATATGAATTTGATAAGGAAATATTCAACTTCCTTTGTTTGACCTAGAAAATTTTCAAAAGGATCTTCCAAGGTATATGCACTAATTTTCAACTGATCCATAAACTGTACATATGTTCTAGATGGCCTCCATGCCATGAAACTAAACTGTTATTTCCCTACAGAATTAACCTATGATGGTCCTAAGATAATTGCAGATTTTCAGATAAACTTTGTGATGATATTTATACAGATGGAAATGTTTGTCTAATGAGACTTTTATCATCTTGATCCTGAAGCTCATAGTTAATTAATGGAGAAATATTTTGATTGCATTCATCATCCAACACATCAGCTATTGGATCATGAAAAACTTGGAAGGATTGTTGCAACCTATTACATATGGGTTTCAATGGGACTTTATAGATTTCTATAGGCTGCTCATCCTTTGCTTTAGAGATATCATAAAAAATTTCATTTACAAAATAAAATGCTTCAAAACATAGTGGTATAGAACTTTCCTGTGTCATTTGATCAGGTATTTCAATGGAATTTTATAACTGTAATTGTGAAACTGAAGAATCCTGATCAAGAGTTTCATTGTCTTCTTTGTTGTCAATAACAATACCTAAAGACTGTTGATTTTTTATTGCATTAAAGTTGTCTCTGGTGAACTGAAATGAAGAAAAACAAAGAGGCAAAGATCTTTGACTTATTTCAAAATTTTATGTACTTTCTTCTTCACTCTCATAGCTGATATGTATTGGCTAATCACTATATTTGAGTTGTTGAAACTAAATTTCCTCATCCCACAAACTAGCTTCTGATTGCTCTGTAAAGTTAGCTTGAGTTTGAAGAACATAATTATCATCATACTGATCATACTTAGGAAAATCATTAAAAGAAGAAATGTCATCAAACATACACATTAGATCAGCAGATTTCTCCTCCATATATTGATCTACAAATCCATTTTCTGATCTATGGTAGTTGGGATCAGTAGGAAAGTGTTTATGGCCAACACCATCTTCTTTTTCTACAATCAATGGGTCATAGTGACTTTGAATGAAAAATCCATCTTTCATGGTGATTTTTTGTATCATTTCCTCTATTTTACTTACCAAAATGTCGAGTTTTACCTCTGAAGATGTCAGGTGCTTTGCAATGTAGTTCTTCTTTTCTTCTGCTTTCAAATTTTCCTTTCTAATTAACAGATTAACTTCTACATCTACTGCAATGTTCTATGTCTGCTCGAGTGTTGTAGAATTTCTTTCTCTTAGCTGAAACTCTATTTCCGGATCAAAGGCTTTTGGATAATGCAAGAGTGCTGAGTTAGGAAGAGGTCTTATATTTATTGGCATTGAATAATAAACTTGATTGAATCTGTCAGAAAATTGTTGTACTGTCTCATTTGGCTATCTTTTCAACTAATTATATTCTTCTATGATCATAAAAAGGTTGACTTTGATTATCCATCTATCAAGGAAAATTTTGACAAACTGTTGGAAATTTGAGATACTTGCAATAGGCAGGTTCTTGAACCAACTCTTTACTTTACTCTGCAAAGAAAGAGAAAAAATTATGATAGTAACATCATCGTCATCAATCTCAAATAGGTCCAGATAATTCTCAAAACCTTGAATATGTTTTTCAGCAGTAATTTTACCATTTTCTCCATCAAACATGGGGAAATATTTGTAATAGTTATCAAGGAAATCATGGAGTATAGGAGGTAAGATGAGTGGATTATATCTATCCAGAACTTTAAAAGGTATAAGAACATGTACAGGAATTGTAAGACTAGTCTTGATTACTTGAGGCTTATCAATCGGAAGATGATAATCATAAATTTCAGAAGAAAGATGCTCAAAGGGATAAGGAGAATTTTCATTTACAATCTTCAAAGGAAAATAATTAAACACTAATTTAAGATTTTTTCTAAAATACAATATACATTGAAAAACCTTTTTGATGAGAAAGAACATGATGTCTTGGATTAAAATCCAATTTAGAAATATGATCTTCCCATGATGTTCTTTCAGGTTCATTCCTCCAGTGGAGTCTTGGATTTGATTTTGAAATTGGTTTGAAGTCGCCAGATGGATGATTTTAACCTTTGTGTGTCTGATCACTGTCCACCATCGTAGATCAGATCGGAACTTTGATGTGTGTTTCTGAAGAAGATGTTATTCCCCAGTATGGTCGCCACTATGTTATCACTCTGTAATTTCTCAAGGCTAAAGAAATAAATCACCAAGGTAACCACAAACCTACTTTGGAGTTTAGGATATAGCCCTCCTAAACTCAGAGAGGGCTCTCTCTGTATGATTTAGTTTTATTTGAAATAGATATTAGGCTAGTTAATAAGTACAGAATTGGTTTGGTTTGATTTTGATTTTTTGGTGGAATTACTGATTTAGATGGATAGATGTCTGTATATTTTCCATTAGGCTATGGAGTCAAAATATCAAGAAAATAGGACAGAATCAAGTTCTAAAAGAAGTGTTTACAAGGCAAGGTAGCTGAGCAAAATCAGATCTTTTAGGCTGAATTGTGAAGTGATTTTCAATCGGGATCAAGGAGAAGTTAAGGATTCCTTAAACCGGATAGTGAAAAAAGGTGAAAGCAATCAATCAGGATTTGAGAGAAATTAAGGATTCTTAGATCCAGATATCAGAAGAAAACATTAAAATGAATAACAATTCAGAACAGAGTGTACTTAAATAAATTTTGCAATAATATTCCTATTATAACATTTAAATTTGGAAAACATGCAAGTTTATGGAATACTTAAAGAAAAACATGAACAATTGAAATATACTTCACTGAAGTGGCTCAACACATGAATCATGTAATGCAATGCCTTTATTACTTGTCTTGTCCGTTGACTTGAAAATGGTACAATAAACCCTTAGGTATTTAGATCAATTACAGCTATAGAAATTTTCAAGAATCCACACTCAATACTTCGAATTGCTAAAATATTTATACAAACTTTAGAAATTTTCCTATCAACTGATTAGGATTTAGTCTAGGAAATAAAATATCTGGATGCAAAAAGGTAGTGACACCTTTCTAACTAACTGAAAGTTGTCCCTTTTTTATTTGATTAATGTTATCTGTTTGTTTCTTTCATGTTAGATTTTATTTCACACTGCTTGTCATCTGACTTATCTTTAACTTTGTCTTTCATATGTAACCTGTGAATTCTTCTTTTACCTTACAGCTTTAACTGCCTACTTTGTTTTTTACCTTTAACCTTGTCTCCTTTACCATGTTTTTACTTTTACCTCTCACAGTAAATCACATCACCTGGAATCTTTATTTTCATGATCCTGTGGTAAATTTTATCCTTCTTTTCTATCTTTAGTAAAAGTGGATTTTACTAAAAGACATGTTTAATCTTCATGCAAAGTAAAAATGTGTTTTGGAGAGCACTTTATATGAATCTGTTGTTGCTTATGTAAATTTTTTATCTTTGATAACCATTACTGTCTTTCTTTTTGCTCCATTGTTGTACACAATCTTATGTTGAATAAAGCTTTTGAATACATTTCCTGTGAGTCTTGGAGCAAACAAGTTTTGGAACTAGTATCAAAATTGATAACCATTACTGTCTTTCTTTTTGCTCCATTGTTTACCTACAAAATAAAACATTTATAAATAAAAGACCAGTTTGCTGGGAGGTGAAAACGTTTTCAGTGAACAAGGATGCCTGTGGAAGTAGTTCGGACTGTGGATGACTTAATTCTGCTTGGAAAAGGTTTCTCATTTTCGCAATTCAAAGAGAGAGAGGAGAATTACGGCAAATCAGGTTCTTTGAAACTTAAATGGTTGCTTATCGCACAATGCAAGGTGAACAGGTTTATCACATTGGCGCGGGGATTCATCACAGTGGTTTGACGCACAGTGGAAGGGTGGTTTATCGCACAGTGCTGGAGGCGGATCGGTGGTTAATCGCATAGCACAAAGGGGTTTGACAATTTTGTATGAGGGAGTGCGATATAACTTGGGATTGCCACGTGGAAGGGGAATGGGGGTGTGAAACCACCCACTTCGCAGCCCCCCTCGGCGGTAATCATTTGACTGCTGGGGAATGCGAAATAGCATGTGGGCCGTTGGATAAGATCTAAGGTGATCGAGTAGAAGTTAGGAGTGGTGGGTTTTTAAAGGTGGGACCGAGAACTAAATCTGCAGAGGCTTCAGTAATATGTCAAGTGGAAATATTTTAAATGGGGGAGGGATCAAACTAATATAAACTATATGCTAAATATCATAAGGGGTTAGGATATACATATGCATGGGTTAGGAAATATATAAAATGGGAGCTTTGCAATGTAAGTGGGACCCGGGATTTAAAAATGGGGGGATTAATGTAAATATGAAAACCATAAGTTAAAAATGATAAAGGGGGGTGAAAAATATGAAAGCGGGATGTTTAGAAATACACTAGGCGAGGGGTTTAAAATGATATCAGGGAGGGTAAATGAAATTGGGCCCGATATGTAATAAGCGCTCAAAAATATGCAAAAGTGGGTTTTTGCAGGTTTTATTTGAATAATGTGGAATTAGTAAAGGGGAAGGGATTTTAGTGATGGGAATGGGTTTTTAGCTAGGGAAAGTGGTTTAGGAAGGGGAAAGGGTTATTTTACAAGGGGAAATGATTTTCAAGAGTGGAAATAGGATTTTAGCAAGGGGAATGTGTTTTTGCATGGGAAAATAGTTGGGATAAGGGGAAATGTTAAAAATTCCTTAGTGACATGAGATAAACCATATGATACTTTCCAATGCTTGTGAAAGTAATCTACCTACCCATTATTTACCTTAAAATTTTTATTTCCTTTATTGGGTGCATTTGAGGTTGTTGACTCTTCTATTTTCTTTTGATAAGCAAACTATCCTACTTCTAACCTTATAACTTCCAATGGCTTAGATTAAACTGATGAGCTCATTTTATTCTCTACCTAACTACTGATCTACCAAGATTAAATAGTTTGGTCAGACCTTTATTCACTAACTATCATGACATGAAATTTAAAAGCATAAATGAATCAAGATTAAACTATTTGATCATCATGTATTGTGGCATTTTGGACAAGCTGCACACAATTTTATTTGCGAAAGTAAAGTAAACTAAATATAGTAGCATTTGAATGTGCAACACTTTCAAGATCTATTTTTTTTCTTTTTGTGGGGTTCATATTTTAATCCTTTTTTAATCTTCTTTCTTTTGGTCCTTTGATTTTTATTTTAGGACATACTCTCTTTTCATTTTTTAATATGGGAAAACATTTATAGAAAACAAAGGTATGTACAATATTACAAGATTACAAATAGCCAATTCTTTTATAGGACCCTAACAGGGTCGTCATGGATCATAATTGTTTAATGCTAATGTTTATATGTATGTATGTGTGTATGTATGTCGTTTTCTAACAGGATCATGATTTTTCTATGCTAATGATTATATATATGTATGTATCTATGTATCTATATCGATGTAGGATAGGGTTTTCAAAGATCATTCTTGTGGAGGAATGATTGCTTATGCAAGTGAATTACATGAAGAGGTTCTTGGTTTTATGAGGAATCAAGTGGGAAGAGTAACCCTGATAGTCTATGAGGTTAGTATCATGTGGACATGAGTTGATATTATATGCTTGTACTATGCCTATGTTTATGTTATGGATAGGTAAAGTTGAGGGGTACATCAGCGAAGTGAAGGTAGTGTGATCTGTGACATGCTAGAATAGGCATGGATAGTGGAAAGACACTAGAAGCAAGGTTGCTTGTGGGGTCAATGTGTGGTCTATGGATGTGAGTATTGTTGTTGTGTATGTGTTGCGCATGTTTCATATTCAGTGATTGTGCCTATGGTGATGTGTACATGTAACATATGTAGTATTGTGTACATATAATATTTTATGTCTGTTGTATATATAGTGTTGTGTGTATATTTCATATGCAGCGCTAGATATAGATGGTGCTATGTACATGTTAGATGTGCGGTGTTGTGTACATATCGTACTATGCGCATGTTGGGTATGTGGTGTTGTGTGCACATTAGATATGCAGTGTTGTGTATGTTTGGTGTTGTGTAAGTTTGGTGCTATGTACATGTTGTATATGGCAGTGCTATTTACATATGGTGTTATGTGTGTGTTGTACATATGGTGTTGTGTGCATAATTTTACATGTGGTGTTGTGTGCATGTTGTACATGTGGTGTTGTGTGCAGGTGTTGTCGTGTACATGTCGTGCATGTGGCGTTGTGTACATGTGGTATCGTGTACATGCCATGCATGTGGTGTTGTGTACATGTGGTATTGTGTACACATTTTACAGGTGGTGTGGTGTACATTTGGCGTTATGTACACATTGTGCAGGTGATGTCATGTACATGTGATGTTGTGCACACGTTGTGCAAGTGGTGTTGTGTATAGGTGGTACTGTGTACATTTGTGCATATGGTATTGGTATACAAGTGGTATTTTGTGCCTGTCATACATGTTTTTTTGCGGGCATGCAGTACTATGTATGTGCATGTCGTGGTATCGTGACATATGTATTCATTGTGTTGTACTTATTTGTATACGTTTTTTTTTTTTTTGTATGTTGTGTGTAGATGTATGTGTTGTATGACAGTGTAGTCGTATGCATTTTGTTGTATTGTACATCGAGTGTGAGTGTAGATGTATGTGTTGTATGTCGGTGTAGCATATGTATTACAATGTTGTATTGTACATCAAGTGTGGGTGTATGTGTCATATGTCGGTGTGGGTGCATGTATTGTATGGTGTTGTATGTCGTATGTGGGTGTATGTGTTGTGATGTACATTATGTGTATGTGTACGTCATTGAAGAGAAGCAAAGGCATTGGGTGCTTGTTGGGTGTGGCAACCGATATGGTGTGTGTACAAAAATAACAAAGGCAGGAGTAAGGACTGATGAAGGATAAGTATCGGTATTTTATTTCAGCTTTATTATGCATGTGATCTACGATTATGATTCATGATGGTTACATGTGATTTATGATTATGGTTTATGATGATTGCATGAGATTCATGATTTTGACCTATGATGGTTGTGTTTTGAGCTAACCTGATGTGAAATGTTTATACATGATTATTTGATCAAACATCTAGTTTGACTTGTTGTGACAAGAAGTCAACAATATTGCAAGTGTAACTTATTAACGAGCTACAAATGAGGTATGACTTGAATTTATTTGAATTTATTTTGAATCTAATGGAAGTTATGTGCTTGGTACAGGAAGCACGAAAATGCTCGGTTGGGTGGTTGAAATTGATTGCAAACATTTGCAACAACAACAAAAGGAATTGGAACAGGCAACAGTATGTTGGTAAAGCAATTCAGGAGCAAGGCCATAGTGGGACACTAGTACACAATAGTGTTCACTGATTTCCATAAGCATGTTATGTTAGGTCCCTATATTACTAGTGTATTCCCTTATTGTTGTTAGTGTAGCCCCCTTATTGTTATTGTTGTACCCCTATAACCCCAATATTGTTATTATTGTGCCCTTACATTATTATTGATGGGTCAGCTAGGATTATATTGTGACCCCATGGACTCTATATATAGAAGGAGGTTTTGTCATTTGTATCATCGAATAATTTTTCATTTATGTAATGTAAAGGAGGTTGCCCCCTCAAAGTGGCTTATTTATAAGGCATTGATTTCTCTTTTTTTCCATTTTTGAAGATGGTTTCATAACATTTGGTATCAGAACTTTGGGATTCTAGGGTTTCGCTGCTCCAAACATGTCATCAGGGAATTTTCACTATAATTTTTTTTCTACAAAGGTTCAGAAGTTGAAATATTTATCACGCGAAGATGAAATCCTGAGGAACATCATGTAAAAATTTCAGATATTGGTTTGCAATATTTTCGGAGATATGATCTGTGGAAGTTAGGGTTTTTTCAGGCTCTCGGATTTCATCTTAAAGAGGTGACCGTGGGAAAATCGTCATAACTCTCTCTCTGAGCATCGGATTAGAATTCTGTAAAAATTAGCCGCAAGCACACAGATTGTAGTTTCCTGTGTATCAATTTCAGAGATGAAGGAGAAAATAGTGACACGTGGCACGCCGTACAAGTTTGCTCTACTGAACCAGTCCATAATTAGGTCATTATGGGAGATTGGGCATAACTCAGTTGAATAATCAAAATTAGGTCAAACCTATGGCACTTGAAAGAATATTCATAGGGCTACTATAGGACCGAATTTCAAATATTGAAGATCCAAAATCACATATATAATTCAGTTTCAATATCGAGCTCCTCAAAAGCAAGAAAAATGTGTGTATTTTTTTTCCAAATTGCATAAGCCTTGTTTGAAGAATCAGTCTGAATTGATTCCAAGGGCATATTGTAGAATAGATATCAGTATTGGGTTCTAAAATGCTCCCTAAAAATAATTCAACACCCATTAAGCCTTCAGAAGGCTCTACTATGACTCATGAAGACCAAGAAGTGCAACATGACATATCAAAATTACACGAGCAAGTGCACCAAATTTCGCTTTCGCAAAGAGAAACAAAAAATGAATTGGAAGTTTTGAAGAAAGGCGTGGAAGCTAAGACGGATGGCTTGAAGAAAGGCGTGGAAGCTAAGATGGATGGTTTGAAGAATGGCATGTAAGCTAAGATGGATGGCATGGAAGCTGGCATGGAAGCTAAGATGGATGACATGGAAGCCAAGATCGATGAAAAATGGAAAACATGAAGAATGATTTAAAAACAGACATGACAGGTTTGACAAAGTTGATACATGAAATGTTTCCTAATGGTGAAAAGATAGTAGAGGATACTATGATGAGAACAAAATAAATGTTAATCGTGATTTCATAAACTCTAATGTTGAATGGAAGACCCACCATATTCCAAAGATCGATATGAGGAGGTTTGATGGCAAGGATCATGTAACATGGATACTACAAATGAAGCAATATTATGATCCCAATAATGTGAAAAACACAAAAACTGTACGCATTGCAACTTTATATTTAGAACAAAATACATTTGTATGGTATCGATGGCTTTGCTCTCGTAAAAAAATTGTCACTTGGTCAATTTTTACAGAGGAAATTATAGCACATTATGAGGATACAAAGAGCAACACCTTTTTTAGCCAATTGATAACTCTAAAAAAAAAAATTCAGTGGTGGAGCACATTGAGGACTTCCAAAAATTGAATAAAAAGGTAATTGATATTCCAGAGGAACACAGGATTAATGTCTTCATAGGGACTTTAAAGGATAACATCCAACATGAGGTTCGCGTTTGGGAACCTGATTCATTGGAGAAGGCATTTAGGTTGGAAAGAAAAATTGAATGTAAAATTATGGCAACAAGGAAGCCTACCACTCACATCTATAAAGATCAAAGTGTTGCTGCTCCTAGACTTCCACAACCTACAAGGTTGACACCACAACAATTGGAAGAAAAAATAGCAAAAGGGCTTTGCTACAGTTGTGATAGAAAATCTACTAAAGGTCATAAGTGTGTTGAGAAGAAATTATTTTACATAAATTGTGAAGAGGAGGAAGAAAATGAACAAGAAACTTCAAAAGAAGAGGATATAACCCAGGAACCAACCCTAGAAGAAGAAGAAATGAGTCTGACTATATCGTGTAATGCATTGGCAGGAATTACCACTCCTCAAACTCTCAAGATAGAAGGACATATCAAGAAGAAAAAGGTAATAGTGTTGATTGATTCGGGTAGTACCCATAATTTTATTCATTGTAACATAGCCAAGGAATTGAGTTGTTTCCTATACCCAGCACTAGAATGTCAAGTGATGGTTGCAAATGGAGGAACTATAAATTTCTCTAAAAAATGCCATAATATCAAGCTAACCATGGGGGAATATGTATTGAATATTCCAATGCTTTCCATTCCAATGGGAGGTGTTGATGTTCTACTAGGAGTACAATGGTTACAATCTTTGGGGACAGTAGCTTTTAATTTTCAAGAACTTTTCTTGAAATTTTTTTCGGAAGAAAAGGAAGTCAAATTACAAGGTATCGAAGGGAAGCTGGGAAAGATAATAAGCTCTAATGTCATGACAAAGCTTCTGAAGAAAGAATGAGGCACAATTGCACAATTATGCTCACTAGAAGTTCCAGCATCAATATCATCTATTTCTCCAGATCTCCAAAAAGTCTTGGACAATCATTCCAAGGTGTTTGAAACTCCCAAAGGACTCCCACCTATTCGTGATCATGATCATGTTATTCATTTGATTCCAGGAAGTGTTCCTCCAAACATCAGGCCTTATAGATATCCCTTTGTACAAAAGAGCGAAATTGAACGTATGATTGCATAAATGTTAGAGGCTGGTATAATTCAACCTAGTCAAAGTTCTTTCTCTGCTCTAGTAGTATTGGTGCACAAGAAGGATGGATCATAGCGCATGTGTCTGGATTATAGGGAGCTCAATAAACTCACTATTAAATATAATTTCCTCATTCCTGTGATTGATGAATTATTGGATGTATTACATGGAGCAATGTATTTTACCAAGTTGGATCTTTGTTCAGGATATCATCAAATTAGAATGAAGACTGAAGATATTCCGAAAACAACATTTCGCACTCATGAGGGTCATTATGAATTTTTGGTCATGCCTTTTGGCCTCACCAATGCACATTCTACATTTCAAGGGTTGATGAATTCCATTTTCAAACCCTTAGAAAATGTGTGCTAGTATTTTTTGATGATATACTAATCTACAACAAGTCTTGGAAGGATCATGTTCAACATGTTGACAGGGTTCTCAAACTATTGGAGGAGAAACAATCATATGCAAAAACATCCAAATGTTTCTTTGGAGTGCAAGAGGTGGAATATTTGCGTCATATTGTATCTCATGAGGGTGTTAAGGTAGACCCTAACAAAATTAAATCCATTAAGGAATGGAAAGTCCCCACAACCATAGAGCAGTTGCGAGGATTTCTCGGGTTAATAGGGTATTATCGCAAGTTTGATAAGAATTATGGGAGAATAGTAGCACCTCTAACAACATTATTGAAGAAAGATGCATTTTCATGGACTCCTAAAGCAACTAAGGCCTTTGAACATCTTAAAGAGGCAATGTGCCTAGCACCGATCTTAGCTACGCCAGACTTCACAAAAACCTTTATTGTGGAATTTGATGCCTTAGGAAATGGAATTGGTGCTATTTTAAAGCAAGAAGGAAGACCCAATGTTTTTGAAAGTCGTCCAATCAAAGGAAAGTATTTACAGAAAGTTATTTATGAGAAGGAAATGTTAGCAATAGTACATGCACTAAAGAAATGGCGACCTTACTTAATGGGAAGACACTTCAAGGTAAAAACTAATCATGATAGTCTTAAACACTTTTTGGAACAAAGACTATCTTCAGAAGATCTGCAAAAATGGGCCACAAAGATGTTGCCTTATGACTTTGAAATCATCTACAAAAAGGGAAGCTAAATGCTGTTGCAGATGCACTCTCAAGAAAGAATGAAGAGGTGGAAGCATTTCTTTGTGCCATTTCTATTATCCAACCAGATTGGATAATCGAAGCAAGGGATGAATGGAAGAAGGATGAAGAAGTCTGGACACTCATTCAAAAGTTGCAGCAAGATCCTAGTACATCTGATACATTTAATTGGAAAAATGATTCCTTATGGTACAAAGATCACTTATATCTTTGTAAGAATTCCCAACTAAAACAAAAGATTCTTTTGGAATTGCACACTTCTCCTTTAGGAGGACACTCGGGATTTTTAAAAACTTACCACAGGGTCAAGAAATAAATTTTTTGGGATGGCCTTAAATCTAATATTCAAAAGTTTGTGGTGGAATGTTTGGTTTTCCAGCAAAATAAATTTTAGACAATTAACAACGCGGGTCTTCTACAGCGTTTATCCATTCCAAGTCAACGTTGGGAGGAGATTTCAATGCATTTTATCACAGGTTTACCTAAGTCTGCAGGAAAGAGTTTCATCATGGTGGTAGTTGATAGACTTACCAAGCATGCACACACTTGTGCATTATCTCATCCATTTAAAGCAAGTATAGTTGCTACCACATTTATGGAAACAATTCAAAAGCTACATGGAAACCCAAAGATTATTGTAAGTGACAGAGATCCCATTTTTACTGGAAATTTTTGGACAACATTATTTTCTTGTTTGGGTACTCAACTAGCTCATAGCTCATCTTATCATCCTTAATCTGATCGTCAAACTGAGATAGTGAATAAATGTTTAGAAGGATATCTTCGTTGTTTTGTATTTGATAAAAAAACACAATGGGTCAAATGGTTACCTCTCGTTGAATGGTGGTATAACACTTCCATACTGTACTAAAAATGACCCCATTTATGGCACTTTACGGATATCATCCACTGTCCATCACATCATTTTTAAGAGAAAATTCTAAGGTTCAAGCAGTGGAAGATCACATCGAGCATCAACAAGAAGTTCTCTAACTCTTAAAGGATAACCTAAATTTGGCACCAAATCAAATGAAACAACAGGAAGATCAACATCGCTGCGAGAAAAGTTTTGATGTAGGAGACTGGGTATTTTTACGGCTACAACCATACAAACAAAAGTCCCTCAAGCAAGCTAAGAAGGATAATAAATTATCGCCAAAGTACTATGGTCCTTACAAGGTGTTGCAGAATATTGGTACTATGCATACAAATTGGAGCTTCCTACTTCTTCTCTAGTGCATCCAGCTTTTCATGTTTCATGCTTAAAGAAGGTTATACGTGAAAAACTACCAGTTCAAACAATATTGCGAGAACTTGATGAGGAAGGAAAAATCATATTGGAACCTCAAGCAGTCATAGAAATAAGAACTCGACAGCTACGAAATCGATCAATTTCAGAGTATCTCACCAAGTGGAAGAACTTACCCACTGAAGATTCTACATGGGAAGATGAGAATTTTGTACGAAGCTTTTAAACTACTCAAGTGTTGGGAGACAACTTACTTTTTGAAGAGAGGGCATGTTAGGTCCCTATATTACTAGTGTAGTCCCTTATTGTTGTTAGTGTAGCCCCCTTATTGTTATTGTTGTACCCCTGTAACCCCAATATTGTTATTATTGTGCCCTTACATTATTATTGTTAGGTCGGCTAGGATTATATTGTGACCTCATGGAATCCTATATATAGAAGGAGGTTTTGTCATTTGTATTATCCAAGAATTGTTCATTTATGTAATGTAAAGGATGTTTCCCCCTCGAAGTGGCTTATTTCTAAGGCGTTGATCTCTCTTTTTTTCTATTTTTGGAGTTGGTTTCATAACATGCTATGACCGATATGATGGTTTTGAGGCATGGATATGCCTTGGTTTTGTATCTTCTGATGCGATGAAGCCTTGCCAAGGGATGGATCGCCCAAGATAGGGGAAGTCAGTGAACTTGGAAGGTAAGTGACTGCATGGAAGGGGATGACCAGATTTCCCAAGGGACTATGTAGCAGAGAAGGTAAGGTCGGGGAATATATTTTTTTTGGTCATTAGCATTTATAGAAAGAATATGATGCACATTGGGAGTGCGCCCAAGAACAATGATCCGGTAACTGTTCACTCAGAGGACAAATGGCACAGGATCGTAGCGCTGGACATTGGATGCAATTTTGACTTTGACAGTGGATTCCGAACTTCCTGGAAAGGAAGTTAATCCTGGTATTATTTTGAGGGTGGAGGTGTGAGCCTCTGGATTCCCTTATTGATTGATACAGGAATTGTATCATTTTATTTGTTGGTTGAACAAATGTGTATATGTGTATATGTCTGTATTGGAGCTATGTTATAAAGCTCCAATACACAGTATGATTGTCATGATGGTTTTTTCTTTTGAGCAGATTATTCATTGTAAATATTGCAATGAGTTGTGTTATAAAGCTCCATAGGCAGTATGTTTTGTATTAGTAAGTTGTTGGTTTGTAGGTGTCATTGAACACTGAGGACGGTGTTCCCCCAAGGGAGAGGGTTCTGTAACAACCCTGGTGAAAATTCCATGTAATAAAGTTAAAAAATATAACCACGGTTGATGGGACACTTATTTCAAAATGAATGGTGGGAAAAGCATCCTAGAGGGTGTTCATTCAGTTTATTATGGATAAAGGAAATTGGCAAAGGCAATGGCTAGAGCTTTGAAAAGGCATGAGGCATTAATTAGCATTTTATTTATGAAAATAGTTGAAAATAGGAGAAAAGGAAGGTGAAAGGTGACAGGTTTCATGTGAGGAGGAAAATGAAGGAAAATAATGGAAAATGAAGAAAATAGAGGTCTCATTTATCAAAAGGCTTCTAAGGATCAATTGGTAACCTTTTGTCAGTTCAGTTTTGGAGCTCCCTCATTGTTTTCTCTCTCTCTCACTCTTGGACACTTAGAGTTTTCTTGGAGAACTTTCGCATTTGAGCAAGAAAGGCAAAGAAAGCAAGGAAGAGTAGGATCAAACAACTACAACAGGATTATTTGCAGGTATTGATTTGCATATGTGATTTCCTTGCTAGATCTGGCATGCATGATATTGCATGTGGTTCTTTTCTGCTTTGGCATGGGTTTTTCCAAGTGTGACAGCATTTTCAGCCTAGCCTTGCTATTTTTGTATAGCTTTGATGAGATGGGTTTCTCATACTTTGGTCGAGCTGGATTGTCGAATGGATTCGAAGCTTAGTGGGGCGGATCTCCGAAATGGAAAACACATGGCCTATTGGTCCCTAAATCAGACTTTGGATCATGGTAAAGCCACTAGCCTAGTAACCCCTGAGCCATATTGTAGGTTGCGGCAAAGCCAAATTGTGTGCCTCGGTGGGTCTATGAATCCTTGCCGGTGAATGGCGGGATCTACGATAAATCCAAGAGGTGGATTGCCCTTCATTGCACCTAGTAGTTTCAGGATGGGATGTACAATAAAGCCTAGAGATTATGTCTCGGTTTAGGGCATAGTGATCCCTAATTCAGACTGTGGATTATGGTAAAGCCTAAGAGAGAAAGAGGCACTCAAATTCCTCACAGTGTAGGCGGAGAACCCGAGTACCCGGGTAGCATTGATGTTTTTTTTGTTCTTTTTGGTTGGTTATGAGTCCCACATTCATGCTTGGAATATGGCACAGGGATGATTGGCTGAAGAGAGATTTGGCTCGGTTAATCAATGGTCAGGTGGAACGTGGAAGTCTCATCTCTGGTTGGTTTTTACACTTATTAATGAGAAGCTCATTCCTTTGGTATTTGAAGTATAATTTCATTGGTTATTATGTGGATTCTATTGTTGTTGTATCCATGGTATTTTTGTTTCTATTATGTTGGTTATAAACATGTATTTTATCAGTGATGATGTATGGCTCTATCCATGTTTTTACTTGTAAATGAATGCATAATGTTTCTATGGTCAAATAGATTGTATGGCTGTTAATGATGTAGGGGAGCAATGATTCTTAGCGATTCTCATATAAGTATGAGAGCCCTTTGCTCTATTAAGTTGTTTACACCTGTACATTCAATGTTTGTGACATGTTTGACAAAATGTTTGTCATGTTTAGGAGGGGTCCAAATGAGTTATTAATGATGTGATTGCTTCATTATCATTGCCCTAGTGTTATTTATCATCTCTGAACTTTTCACGAAGTTCTGGCCACAACACTGGGTTCTAGGCCTGAAAAGGTGGCTCAAATCTCAAAGATGCAGACATAGAACTGAGTTTTTGGGGACCTGGTCGATGGTGTGCAGTGTTATGCCTAAGGATATAGCCTCCTGGCCCTCGACATGCAGTGTTATGCCTACGACTATGGCTCAAAGAGGTCAAAATGTCGGTGTGATCGAGGGGTAAGAGGCCTAAATGGTTGGGTTACCTCCTGGGGGTGTTTTGGTTGTTGTACAAGGTCTGTAGGTTGTGTTTTTTGTCGGTTCCACTTCCTTAAGGTCACATAGGAAGTTGAATCTCATTATAGTAGCCTCTCGTCAGATGCTTACCCCGGTGTGTCAGCTACTTGGGTAGATGTAGAAAGATGGTGTTACACTTACCACATTCATTTCTTCTCTGCAGATAAAAGGAATTAGCATGAGAAATGATATATTCCATTGTTGTGTCTTGTGGGGAATATTTACTTATGTCTCGTGAGATGACAAGTGCTAGCACCGTTCTCCACGTTGGCGATCCACATGCTTTTGCTTCCACTCTCGACAGTCACCGCTTTTCTGCTTCCTCTAGTTTCAATAATATGCCAGTATTTAATGCCCGCTCAGTGCTCGAGTCATTTCCATTCCCTCTCATTTTCCAATGATGTATGAATCGCATCCCTTCTTGCTCCTTTGTTTTATTTATCATGGTAAACAAAAATAAATTGTATCTCCTTGGATGAGAACCAAATCGCCTTGATCATAATTGGCTCTAATATTTTCTTGCTCGTTTGCATGCAATAGTATCATATTCCCTCTTAGTATGGAAGAAATCGATAGCATCAAATTTCAAAATTTTCTCTCTTATTCTTAGATCCAAGGGAATCCAATAATGTTCACTTAGCTCCTTATGTTTATAGAAATTTTGAATGTTTAGCATCGAGTCTTCCATGACAATTATCTGATGACTACCTTTGTCTATAGCTAACTTCAAACCTAACCACATAACTAGAGCTTTTGCCAGGTTATTGGTAGAAATACCTAAACCCCATGCATATTTAATCTCTATTTTTTCATCAGGGCAATAAATTACACCTCCCCCTTGTGTCTCCCCCTATTATTTTTAATATATTTATAACTATGATTTAGTAGTGTTTTTATTTATTTAGTTTTAGATGTTTGTTTATATTTAAAAAATAAAGCTTATTGTTTTTTATGATTGTTTAAAATTATTGAAGAAGGTTTTAAAGGAAAAATAAATAAATTTAAATTTAGTAAAATAAAATAATTTTAAAATAATAATATTATCAACTTATATTATTATAGATAGACCTATAAAATTCTTACAAATCAATTCTTATTTTATTTGGTTGAAATTATAATATTTTTAAAAGTAGTAATTTAAACCTTAAAAAAATGCTACTAGTAGCATCACTTTTCAATTTGATGGTCAATTTTAAGCTTTGTCGCAATATCACAAGTGTGCAAATTTGCAAATACATGGATGCAATTTTTTGTAATTTAACCAAAAAAAGTGCTACTAGTTGCACTACTTTTAAGTTCAAGGTTTGATTTTCAGAAAAGAAAAAAAAAATGCAAAATCGCATATTTTTAAGGCCATGGTTGCAAGAAGATGTAATTTTACTCCTAAAGAAAAAAGGGTGTTCTTCAATTTAGGGATTGTTTTGGATGTTTTTTACACAAAAATATGGATTTTCTTAAACTTCAATGCTCGTGAAAAGGTCATAGTGCTCATCATTTCAATAACTATGGTGCAACTTCATTAAACCACTTTCGACATTATTTTTATTTTTCCATGTTTTCCAAGTGTATAGTAAAAACAATGAGAATGAAATATTTACTAGGTCAAATATTCCTTATGCCAATTTTCTATATTGTATCACTCAATCAATCTTAAAATCAGATGTTGGGGATAAGTTGGCGAACATTGACTTATGGTTTTAATGACCCTTAAAATTCATTTATTAAACACCCTTGGTGGTTCACTAAGGACCACATTTGTGTTAGAGAATGCCCCTATAAAGGGACCACACCTCAAGCTAAGGTTCACATAATAATTAACCATATCACATATTTTTAATAACTCGAATTCGTTTACACTCATCTCACTTGTGAAATTATATCGTCATATCATCTTGATAGAAACTTACATTAACAATAATGGTTCATTTTTTGCTATTGTGATTATTAGTTGTTTAGGTATACTCGTCACATAACTAATGATTCCCTACCATTATTACTACGTCTGCTAATACAAAAATGTTGAATTGATTACATTACAAGAACATTTTGTGGTGAAAGGATTCAAATCTGTAAAACATTATACAAATTCTTAAATCTGGGATAGCTATATTTTAAATCAGGCCTTGAAAAAGTAAATATTTTAGATTATTAATAGTAAAGTACCATATACTTAATTTTATAGAGAATGAAGTTATAACTTATTAGTCGTAGAACATCAAAATTGCATATGAATCCGGTATTGATATCTAAATATATATATATTTTTCTTTGATGGTTGAACTAAAATGACATCAAACTTTCTCAAGCTCCATCCACGAAAGCAAAAGAACTCAAATAACGCATGATGCTCAAGGGTAGGCTATAAGGCGTTGAATTTGCATTGATACACTCCAACCATAGCAATTAAAGCAATTAAACTAGAAAAGCACTAGCAAATAAAGTGAAAGTAGTACGGGATAGTGTTCATGAAGGGGATAGCATCAAGATTTCTTAATGGCCAAAATACCAAACTGCACACTTACAAAATTGTAACATGGAAAACAAGAGATATTACAAATAATATGAAAATCAAATAATTATCTTCCCACGGAAAAAATTCACAATTTCTATTTATTTAAAAAAAAAAAAAAAACATCACATTCTCCAAGCCGTATAAAAACACATTCAAAAATATCCAACCATATGGATGCACAAATATTTAAAATATATATATATATATATATATATATATATTAAACAACAAACTTCAATATATTACCTTAGTAGATGGAACAAGTAAATTAACCCAATTTATATGAAAGCACAGGTTATTTCAATGAATGAAACTAATTAACTCGAGATTGAACTGCCCGTCATTATTAGGATGCTCCCTTTGTGAATCACAAGCATTCATATCTATTATAATCCCACTTGCAAACATGTAGAAGATTGATTTTTCTTCACATTCACAAAGCCAGGGAATAGCACATAACTATTATGTGCTTATTAGATATCTGTGTTCTTAACATGGACTGGTTCATCTGTAAAACGTCACTTTGCATTTAAAAGAGTGATCAGTGGCACAACATGGGCAACTCTTGGAACATAGGTAATATTTATCTGACTTATCGACAGAACAATTATATCATAATTCCCAATACAACTTGGTCTAAATGGGCGTCCTTTATTAACTTCTCAAAGGTGTTGTTTAGTGATTAACATTGAAGATTCTTTCATTAAATTCATCTGGACATATTTCCAATAGCGTTTGGCTTTCCACACTTTTTACATGACATATTTCCACTGTTCACTTGATCTTAGTCGAGGCCAATAATACTAAATAAATAAATGAGAAAAATATTTATAAATATCTAATCCCAGCATATCCTGTTATCATGTTCTGTGGAAGATTAGATTAGAGGTGTCCTGTTCTTTATAAATGTCAATCATGGATGTGAAAGTATAGACAAGTTATTGCAGTTTTAGGTTTCAATGTCCATTTCTTGTCAAGAAAAGGAATCTTCCTGTTTTTAAATGTCCATTTTTTGGTGAAGGTTAAATATTGTTTATCAGGGTCCTGAAGCTGCTCAGTATCTACCCAACGGATGTACGAACAGACGAAAGCCCGTCCTACGTACTTCATATGGCAGAATGTCAGCATTATGCGTAAAGACCTTTTGTATGATTCGATCGATGTTATGATGCCCCTACATGAACGCCCCACCACTCCTGTCAGGTGAAGACATGCCTGTGTGCATAAATCACACGCTGCTCAGAACCCGGATAAATGACACTTATCCAAGTCCCTTTTTGGTCACTCCTCTCTGGAGTTTTTAAATAATTTCGAATGTTTTGAATTTCAGGTAGGAAACATTATATATCCGAAATGAAGGATACAATGCAAAAAAGGATGATTGTCATGTCACGGAGACCATATATCATCAAGCCATTGCGCTGCCAAAACAATAATGGCAGAAAAAAGGACTAAATTCCATAAACCACCCCTAATACAAATGTTTTTGCGAATATATTGTTAAGCTATAAGTGCCTCTTTGGCTATAATACACCATTTGAAATCTCAGCCAACATGCTGTTTTATCAAATGACAATAGTGCAGATGTTAACCTCAAATGCCAATTGATCTTTGAGATTGCATGCACTCAAAATTACAATCAACCCTGTACTGAGTTTCATCTAAAGACGAACCGAATGCCAAGTGATCTTCTTTTTTGTACATAATTTATCCAATTGCATATGAAAATGAACACCGTCTATCATTGACCCCCTTTTCTCTGTACATATAGCAGTCAAGCCAAATACAAAAATGAGATGCATCATCCATACATCCGCAGACGGGAATGCATCAGGCAGGCATCTGAATTTCATAGCAAATATAGACAAAGGACTTGGCTATACTTTCAATTGCAAAGATAAAATGCAGGTGTACTCCATAAGAAAGCTGTCAGCTAATTCAAGTATCGTCTACAAGTTCTTGAGTTACAGAAACAAGGGATTTTCTTCCCATCATCCTCATGGTTGAAATGATAATCATACGTAATCTCCTCGCCAGCATTTATATCTCTTACCGCAAAGAAAACTACCTGCAATAAAAATATTCAAATTCCATAACTTCTTCAACAATTTGGTTTACAAGAGTCTACCACAATGGCAATCATAACTATTATTTTCTTTCTAAGCAGAGATTACTGGAGAAATGTCTCCATCGAACTTAATTGTTCAACAGACGTACCTTTTTCTGAGTTTTCACAGAGATCACCTTCGCTACACAATTAGGCTGCTTGAAAATAACCACAATATAGCATAAGTCAGAACTAGTCAATAGAAGATTATAATGATGACGTATTCCAAAAGTTTATTGTGTGAGGAGAAAAAACAGAGATAAAGTGCTTTGGACAGAAATAAACTCAGAATCCACCTATCAAAAGTGAAAATGAAATTAAATTGCACAAGTATTGTAGTGTAATCATCATGGGATGGGATGCTTACTGAGCATGAATGGTTTACAAAGCGAGCAATGCCACCTTTTCGAGTAGCATCAATAATGCTCTCCTTGTCTATTCTAAAGAAGTAGCATGCACCCTCATATTGCATTTTACCTCGTGAGTGATAATTAGCTTCCCGTTTGTCTGCCACACGGAGTCCCACTATCTCACCAACATACTCTACCACCTGAAAAAATATTTTAACAGCGATTATATAGTTGATAGACTGTATCAGTTCTAGTTCTCAGAATGATAAACATAATTAACAAATCTGACCATTTCACCCTTTGAAATGAACTCGGCAGTATATAACCCAAGTGCATGGATGCCTGATTTGTATACCATCAAACGTTTCCAGCCTTGCTCTTGTTTGAAGCGAAGGTACTCCCTCTGAAACATTTGAAATGATAGTTTAGATGCAATCATGAATGAGAAGACAATCTTTTAACTGTTTAGCGTTCTAATGACATCTATTCTTATAAATGAATTTCAATTTCAATAAAATGAGGATAAATCGGTGTTGTAGGGCTCAGCAATTTATCAGCAAGACTTGCCTAAAATGAGTACTCGGGGCGAAAATATTGTTGGACTTGGAAAACATATAAGTCCATCGAGTCACTCGTACTTTTGCTATAAAAAGTCACCTGGTGGACACTAATCACTCTATGAAACAAGAATTAGGGTTCATTTTTTATGCAGGAGCATCCGGCTCGAAAAACCATTGTATTTTGATTGACTTAGGGGTCTAATGTTTATTAAAGAATTTAGTTTATTTTTATAGGAATTTTGTATATTTTTATATGATTTGAGTGAGAAGTATGTATGTGAGGTTTTTAATGTAAATATTCTCAAATAATTGAGAATACAAGAGATATTAGGCTTGTAAAGATCTCATAAAAATATTAGGGATTAGGAGATCCTAGATTAGGATTTAGTTGAGTTGTTGAGATCCTCAGGGGATCATTAAGGGATTTTAGGAAATAGTTGAGACAGTTATGGAGAAGATCATGGATCTAGAATGATCCATAACTATGTAATTATTCCTATAAATGCAAGCATGCATATGAGGGAGAGAGGTAGATGTGTGTGAGTGTGTGTGTGAGGAGAGGCCAAGCATCAGGCCAGATTCTCTGTAAATATTTTATTTATTCATTAATTATTTCAGAGATTTGATGTGCATTTGATTTCAGAATTATGTGTTTGTTTATTTGTTAAGTGGCTATCTGGCGCTATCAATTTTTCATTCATCTGCTTGCTGGTTGCGATTTCTGCTGCAAAAACTTCATTCCACAGTGTTGTAGAGGGGAATTCCATCATCATACATGCTGAAATGGGGTCCCATTTTAAATTAAAGTATTTTAGTTAATAAAAGTAAATTATAAATAAGGGTCACAACATCAACTTCAAGAATCTGCACTAAAGTAAAGACAGTTCCAAAAAGGAGGACGAATTATTTTTTCTATTGTCTGGTTTTTTACCATTCTTGATGAACAAGTTAAGTGAGTTCCTATGCCTGAAACATGACCCTAAACATGCCCTTTCCAAGTGGAAACACACCCAAAGCGTGAACCTGGGTTTTGAACTGCGTTTCCACTTTGTGAAACACCCTGCGACACATTTTAGGGTGTTTCTGACTGTTTCCCTCAGTTTCCATGCCAGAGATGTTTCCAAACAAGTTTCCAATTGTTTCAAAACGTGAAAACAGATTTTGAAACATTTCAAGCATGGAAACTGATAGTAGCAATATTTCTTGAAACCTAGATTTGATGAATCTCCTCTTCTCCATGACAAATCTTCCACACGAGCTTATGAAAAGGTTCAATAGTTTCATTCCTCTTCACCTCAAGCATCTTTGAACATATATGATGTGACATGTTTGACAAAATCTCTACTTGGACCAATATAACTCCCCTGAGCAACTCCAATGAAGGGCAGTTTACGAATTTATTCTTCCTAACGTATATTGGCAGTTTCTCAAAAGAGGACTTATATCAATAGTTTATCCAAGTTACTTTGATCTCCTCCTCCCAACCTCTTGGTCCTTTGGTCCCTGTTACCCACGAAGAGTGGGTAACCCCTAGGAGAAAATATTTCTCCCCTTTGGACACCCAGCATCCCTATGATGACCCTCAGATAGCTTTATATCAGAACTCTCCACCTATGCTCCGGTCGGTGCTCTTTCCCATCTGGCATGCTTCTTGAAGGAAGGTAGGTCATCTATTAAAAGGTACATTAACCATTTCTGTAATCACATGCTACCATTTAATGTTTTGGGGCATACTAATATGGATCACAGGCCAAGCTGGATGGATGACTGTTCTTGATCGTACCCTTGTTCACATGCTTCACTCGGGAGGTTATCGTTTTCCCCTAGTCCAGTGTAACTTCTCATGAAGTCCTTCCTTCAGGAATGGCACTAATAGGAGGCACTGACTGAAGTAACATGCCCAAGGTAATCCATACTTGTCACTTTCCACGTTTCTCTTACTATCTTTGCTGCGATATTTTCATATTTGAAACTCATGAATGCTATTCTAAAAAAAAACAACTCATGGCCTTTTTATACAGAGATGTATTTTCCATATCTGTATCCATGCAACTTTGTTATCTGTGTTTTAATTTCTCATTAAACGCATTTGACCTGACAAACCAGTAGCTGAAGCAAACCATATGAAACATTAACTTTTTGAAATGTGAAGGAGCCCATGAAGACTCCTGTTCTTAAAGCATAGCTCTGTAAGAAACCTTACCAAGTCAGCAAAAACTTGAGTGGAAATTTATGGAATCATTGTTTAATTGCATAGATTCCAGATAAGCAAGCTAAAAAATAAAGAAGATAATACATACTCTGTAATCAGTCTTGTTGTCTATATTTAGAGGCTTGATAAGACCCCTTGTGCATGATTTGCGCTCATTAATGTGAAGCCATACATTTATTTGTTCCTGTGATACAACCTTCGTGCTGTTTGTCTCCGATTTCCTTCGAAGTTCAGCTCTGTATTCTTCCCAGCTTTTACGACCCTTGTAACCCTGTTAAAAAAATTGGAAATGAAATATTTTGCACAGTTGTTTATTAGAATTCTTACAAATAAACATTTGTTTCCCATGTCCAGAATGAGAAAGTTCAACACATTGCTCACCTCTGTGCGAGCACAAGTTCCTTTCTCAGTTTCCAACCGAAGGTTCGCAGGCAAGGTATTGCCAGATTGAACTATCTCAGAATATTTGTTTTCATATTTCCCATGATGCATACATCGACCATAAAATCCTACTCTGTCACCATCATCACCCTCAATCTCACTTTGCAACAAGCCCTGCATCATACCAATTAATCAAAATCTGCTATTGTTGTACATGTATTAAAATAAAAGATACGAGGACCAATTTCTTGCATGTGCAAGAAAATTAATAACATTATATGCAAACGTGCACAATTAAAAATGAAAAAGGAAACGAAATGAACACATATTTGACTTGTATTTTCACTGAGGAAAACAAGATACCTACTACCCCTCATTTCAGCAGGGGTACCTATAGCCATTTTTCTTTTTGAACAACACCATTGTAAGCCCAGAGAATGCTAGTCAAAACCTTGTCGGCTATGTGATGTTCCGTATTCTGGTATCCTAGGCCTACTATGGTCAGCCATGCCTAGTCCTTTTAGACTCTACTCTTAGGTCCCTTCATCCGGTATAAGATTTGAGGGCTTAGGGATGGACATACTTGGACACATGGTTTAGAGAAGCCATTAATTTTGAATGGGTGATCACACGATGTAGGGCCAGTCCAACCCATGTCTTGAGTGCACCTATGTCCTATCCACATGGTCATGTGTCACTCTGTGTGCATTCGCTGGCCTTGGTGCATTATTCATTTTACAGTTCTCAACATGGCAGTCTCACTGTTCACAACATTTCATGTTTCCCAAGGTAGTTCACAGATCTCAATGCATAGGGTCCCAAGGTCAAAAAGTTAGCAAAGGCTCATATTACTCAACATAATGTGTACTTGTCATGCCACGTGCAATTTTTTTCAAAAAGGAAAGGCATCAAGGAAATATTCCCAATCAAAGGTGGCTGTCCCCTCTTTTGTGGCATGTGCGGCCTAAGGGAGATGCCTTAAATCAAAATTCATCTAAAAATCATTCTAAGCAAAACACATGTCCCCAATTCCCCATATTGTGCAAGGCGCTGAAGATCTAGCATTTGGCTTCCTAAAGTGAGAGGATGAACCATGCATGTGAGGTCTTTTAGGCCATTTGTAGGGTCAAATATAGTCATTGGAACTAATTAAATGATGGAAAAGTTCAATAGCTCAAAAAATTCAAGTGACCAAGCAAAAATGTGGAAGAGCATTACAAGTTAAGCAAAATGGACCAAGTTGACTTCTTCAAGTTAGTTGTTTGACCTTTCCAAGTGAACGTTGGGGGTTTAATGGTCAAGTCAAGTGAACGTTGGACCAAAGGTGGGCAAGATCTAGACTCTAAAGGATTGAACGAGCCTCTCACCAAGCAAACCAATCCTCTCTTCAAGCGAATCGACTCAATGCAAGCCAAGACAACCCTCTTTCAAGAAAATTTGGCCCTCCTAGAGTAGTTATTTTCATCATGGAAGTAAGTCAACCCCCCTCTTTAGGGTTATTTCTTATCAAAAAAATATTTTTTCCTTGTAAAGACTTAGTCTCCAAGTTGTGGATGACAACTCAAATCATTATTTTTGGGAGATAGTTTCAAACTAGCTATTAGAAAGAAAATTATATAAGGCTAATCCCTCATCCCATTTGTGTTGTTGTGAACTTTGAGATCATCATGCCATGATAAGAATTTTTTTTGGTGCGAAAATTGCCTTGTGGGGTGATTCTTTTGATCTCTTTCTTCTTAGCCATTGTTAGAAATTGTGCTTCATAATATTTTTGCATGTTTTCCCAAATCACACAGTTATTGGATTAATCCATCAAGGGGCTACATATTCAAGTGGAAGACGAAGGCTACGCTGTTAGCCCACACTTTCTCTTTGTTGGATTAGGGTTATGAAAGCCTAATTGTTGGACTAACCCATATTTGGGGTTTCTTCTTCAAAGACAAGATCTCTCCTAATACCATAGTTGATGCATTGACCAAAGGTATTTCAAGAGAAAATTGCTCCTAGTTGGATTTGGGCACCGATAGATCATCTTATACTAGAGTGAGAATGATTGGTCTTTCAACTCCAAACTCATTTCTTAGTCCAAAAAACATAGGTGATTTATTAGGGGTTGTGATCGCAATCCAACATTGGAAGAGGTATTTTGCGAGGCCAAGGTAAGCCTCAATTCACCAACCATATATTTAAAAATCCAAAACTTTTTCAAATTTATGTGTTATAAAGTATAAAAATATAAAAAATCTGAAAATATAAAAAACACACAATTCACTAGCTTGAGCTTAACTTCTAAATTTTCAGTTAGTTTTATCTTATTCATTTGGCCCAAGAGAGGTATAACCATAGTTTTAAAAACTAGTCAATTTGAACCGATAGTCAGACAAATCGAAAGGTTAGCAACCTTCGGCTAATGACCCAATAGAAATATCCAGTTTGAAGACTAGTTGGTACCAGTTAGGTACCAAATCGAAAAGTTTGGTACCTAACCAGTACTAGCAAGCCCAAACTGGTTGATTCCTCTCCAAGATGGGCCGATCAGATCTCACATGTGTGCAGCGAATCTGGGACCCACAATGGTGAATTTTCAAGTGGTTTTGGAGGAAACTAGGGGATGTTTCCATCCCAAAACAACCCCAACCCCCTTAGCCATAAAACCAAGCCATCCCCTCCAAAACCCTAAACCCTAAACCTACACAAAAAACCTATTGAACTTCATATGGGGAGACTAGAATTTCATGCCCCACTCAAAATTAAGTAGATTTAATAGTTTGTGAGATTTTAAGGTTGGTAGGATTAAAACATTTTCATTGAATTCTATCATGTATGAGGGTGTAATATCCCTAATGGAAATTTTAACAGTGGATACCAGAAATGAACTTGAACAACAAAATAATCGTAAATAGACACAGAACCAACAAACTGATACACAAATAGATGCCAATAAAATCACTGAGCCATTTTATTAATCCACTGAAAGAGTAGATCAACATGAAGGAATAGTGGAACCTGAGCTTGCCAAGCAAGCGGAGCAAAACCTAGAAAAAGATCTTTGACCCAACTGATGAATGACTTTGGCAATGAAGTAGATGGCACAGTGAGAAGACTGTTGCAAACCTGCTACGGCAAAACTGCTCTTTCCAAAACTCCAATGAAGCACCGTAAGATTTCTGAGTGAAATATCCTCAAGAGGTTTGGGTTTTCATCCAACAACCACTAGCAAAACCCGAGGGTTTTCACCTTGGGGCTACTACTGAAGTAGAGAACCAAGTTCTCAAGCCTCTCATACAAGAAAAAGATCAAATCCAAGATGTCCTCCAATGGCCGCCTCCTCCTATTTTTATAAATCTGATGGACCCCTCTAGAACCTCCTATTTTATTATTATTTTAATCATGGAGCACTTTTCCCTCTTTTTAGTTCAACTAAAATATTCTTTTTAATGTGGGAAAAGGGTAAATTGGCCACCATGCCTCCTCAGGTCACTGAAAATCACTTTCAACCATCCGTAGATATTCTCGTTCCAATTCCAACGAGCTATTACACTAAGGTGTTTTGTCGAGCGTTCCTCTTGAAACACCACCTTAAGCGTAATTAATTGAGTTAGGCCCAATAATAACCCTATTTTTCGAAAGTTGTCGAAACGCAACAGAACGAAAGACAAGCTTTGTAGATGATGGAACATAGAAAGCGAATGTCATCGGATCCCATAGAAACTCTTCAAAACCCCATGAAACATCTCCAAAATCCCCTAGGCCCATGATGACGTAAACCTGCACCTGTGACCTGTCTTCCTCCAACCCTGAAAGTCCATCCTAAACATGCCATAGGGAACACCAGAAAAAGGAACATCACAAATCCTCCCACCCCAAGATTGCTTGCCCTCAAGCAATCCAAACCTGTGGACCAGTCTAGTGGCCTAATGTAACTGAGACCCAATGCTTAGATCCCATACAGACCACTGGGTGATGGTATGCCTCTGTGTCAACCCACCATGAATGGACCCCTCAATGCCTGGATCCCAGACCAATCTCTGACTAAACCTATCATCAACCAATCCTCCTAGATCCGAATGCCACCAAGAACACGTATCAATGCTCCATGGCTCCTGTTGTACTATAACTCCTACCATGAGTGTTGCTCCATCCACCGTGTACCAACTCATCACCTCTCCCCAATCCAACCCTTGGCATAGACCACAGTCAATCTCACCATGTTGATGTTGTGCTGAAATATTGATTGATGGCCAGCCTACATCTTGCTGCCACCTGGAGCATGTAGTATGCCTCACATCTAAGGGCTCTTACAGTACAATGCTTCTGACTAAAAATGATAATCAATAAGGTACCAACTCATGATCTCACGTGTGATATTCCCACTTAGCATTATTGGCAAGTGAAATATCAATTTTGACCATTTTGTCTTAATCCATGTTTGCACTTAGGAAATGTGGGTTTAGATGCCCCACATGTATTTTTTATTAAAGTCAGCCCAAACATTAGAGTTGGAGGGGAAATATTGTGGCTCTAGTGGAGCGTGGGGGCCACCCATAGAGAAATACGGCCCACATGAGGAACACGCACTCATTGGTGCGAGATTGGTGGGGAGAAATCAAGTTGGGCCCACATGGGCATTTTGGAGGCACTTTGACAAAAAGGAAGGGAAGGCACTCATTTCGTCATTCTTGATCATTTGATAATGTCTTTGACAAACACACTTGAGCTGAAACCAAGTTTGCAAGTGTTGTTTAGCACACGAGTGTTTCCGAGCGGAAATCTCAACCCTTACTTCGGTGGACTTCGAGTGCCAGCCCAAGAAGGGAGTCTCATCCATTTTTAGTTGATTCGAGAGTAGCATTTCGTAGGTTGGGGCCAACATCACCAAGAGTTGCGTAGGCACTGCGCAGTAGAGGTTGGAGCCACACGTGGGGGTTGAGGAGCGAAGATCATTTGGGGCTGAAACTTGTGGGGAAGGTCGGAAGGGAGTTTCTTGGGTGATTGGAGGCAATTTTGGGGACTTTTCCAGCGATTTGGCGGAGCAACAAACACAGTATCTACTACAGGTTAAATTTTTTGCTTGTGGAGAAGGGCCAAGCATTTGGGGTCAATTTTGGAGCATGGAAACTAGAGCAAACCCTTTTTGGTTTTTTCTAAGTTTTTGACAAGGACCTCAAATAATTTAGCAGAATTTTCTGGGTGGATTTGAGGGGTCCAACAGGGATCACAACTCAGCGAGCAGCTAGAGGCGCTAGGGGGAAATTGGGTTGACATTCCGAGGTCAAAATTTGGCCAATTCCTTCGTGGGATTTTGTGGGTTATTGGTGGAGAGCCCGAGGTTAATTTCCCAGAATCTTTTAAGCGCCGGAGGAGACCCTAGCAGCCATTATTTGTAGCCAGCAGCGCAGTTTTCACCAGGACAGCGCAGAGATCATTAGGGACAGCCACAACGCATGTTAGAGCAGTTGATTTCATCACTTGGATATTGTTAGCTTGCCTTGACCAAGCCTAGGTGCATGCTTTCCAATTTTACTTTGTACCCAACAATCATATCAATAAAATGACTCAGATCAGTGCAATTCATCGAGATTTCTGGTTGTTAAATGTGTTGTAAATTTTGTATGTGTTTTTGCTATGTTTGCTTTGTTTAGCATTGTATATTTCCATTAGGAATATTACAGTGGTATCAGAGCCATGATCTTGGCCAGCTGTGGGGTAGCCAACTAGATCAGGGAATATTTCTGCATGTATACACAGTGATGGGTCTCACCATAAACGACCCATGGCTCAAGGAGGATTTAATTACCGCGAATTCATGACCCAATTGATGAAGGTGTCGGAACAAATCTATCCTCTTCCTTATAGAAAAGACACTAGAGTTGCACAGGCCGTGGGGGTGCAACCATCTACATAGGATCGTGGGAAGCCATCTACTCTCTTAGTGGAGAGAGTAGTGCATACCCTCGTAGTGCCATCCATTGAGGTGGTGACCGGGATCGTGTCCGAGTTTTTGGGTGATAGCAACACACAGCAGATGTGTGTGTTGCTAGGAGACGTATCCACCCTTGATGAGGCGTCAGGAGATACAAAGATATTGGACGATGGTCTCACACTGCAGTGTCATCAGTTTCAGGTTGACCTTCTAGCATTGAAAAGGAAGGCCACATCAATACAAGAGACTATTCTAATACAAAACGAGGAGCTAGAGGGCATGAGAGCGGTTTGCGTTGAGTCAACGGCCAAGTTGGCCCACATTACGAAACAGTTGGATTCCCTAATGGTACAGCTAGAGGCCACATTGGAGAGTCGGAGCAGCCCCCTTCAGGCATACATAGACGGGGCTAGCAGCACTATTGGGTCACCTTTGCCCATTGGAGTGAGAGATATAGAGCCACCTAGTCAGATCTCATGTGTTGACCTAGATAGTGAAATGAGACGATCGGAGTTACACAAGGTGCACCACCCGCCCGTTGGGGTTGTTCTATGTGCGAGAATTTGTGCATTCGATCCTTCCCTTAGGGTTGGATGGTGAGATATTTTGAGATGGTATATGGTGGAGTGAGCTATGGAGATGGTGGTTGACCCGAGTGTAGCTCGGCAGGAACTTCCAGGCACTAGGGATACCGGAAGCCCAGACTAACGTTGGGATCCGGGTGGGACTACCTATCACTTCCCAGGTATGCTAGTTGACTACAACCTGGATGGTATAGTTAACCTAGAAGTTGAGTGTGCACATTCGCTAGGGGAGTTTCATTCAGCACGAGTGGCAAACCAATTTATGAACAAACTTTTTGGATTGTCTTGGTATGATGATTGTACATGGGATCATGGGATGATCAGCATACTCTAGCAGGAGTTTTTCGGAGGAGGTGTGTTAATTTTGGACAACTATGTCCAAACTCCATGTTGTGATGCTCAGATGAAGATGTCAATATTTTTATAGGATTCCTCTTTCGAAGATGTGCAATATCGATCTAAAGATCATCTTGATCCGATGAGCTGAACATTTATTTTGAATTTATTCAAAATATGTGCAGGTCGGCCTGAAATGAAATGTAGGCTTCAAGCCTCAGCAATTGTGTCACACACCCTCACTGATGGATATAAATAGGTCAACGTTGGATGTCATTTTCACTCATCCATCCTCACACATTCTCTCTCATCATCTGATTGGTTCGATCACCTTAGAGGCTCTTCTTCATCCACACGTGGGAAAACGCAGCAAGAAGATTTTATGTTTTTCGACCTAGGGTTTCAGCACAGGTTTGACTAGCGTTGACGTTGGTCAACACATGGTCAAACTGACCCAAATCGGTCCCAGAATTCCAATTTTTGCAATCCGCATTTATTGGCACAGAAATCGAGGCTGGACGTTGAATTTGACTGGGCTGCAGTGAGTTTTTGCTACTGTTGTTTTGTGCTGACCGTTGACTGTGACAGCGGTGACTTTCATTGACTTTGGGTTGACTGATATTGCTGTCCTAGAGGGTTGTGTGACACTTCTAGTTGGCTGACCGTATTGAGACTTTGCTGGTTGAAGCATCCTGTTGACCGCTGTAACGCACCAACACATATATTTTTGGCTTGTCTTCTGTCGATCTACTAGTATGTTCTATCAGCATTTTACTTTCTTGTTTATGTGATCGTTGTCTGATATTGGGGATAAAAAGTAAAGTTGCATCAAGCATAGAACATCTACAAAAACTTACATGGGATCAAAGCTGAGGTGAAGAGAAAGCCCAAGTTTGTAGCAATCACCGAAGAAGAGCATGGGTACCTCAAACTACAATGGCTTTAAAGCTGATGACAAATTGACTGGGAAGGAAGACTTCCATGCCTGGAAGATGACATTGGATCTTAATTTGGAAGACCAAGATGTCATGGACTATGTGCAGGGTAAAATCCAAGAGCCTCCATCCACTGCACCTGCTGCCACCAAGTCAAAGTACAAGAAGGGGCAAATCAAAGCAAAGTTGATGATCAGGGACTCAATTCATAAGAGTCTGGTTGCCTACATCTCTGAGCTGGGCACATCCAAAGAAATGTATGATAAGTTGGTCAACATGTTCAAGGCCAACAATGCAAATCAAGTCCTATTCTTTAAGAACCAACTGAAGAATCTAAAGAAAGGCAGGGATGAATTCGTTCAATCCTATTTTCTGAAGTTGACCAAAATCAAAAATAATCTTCTAGCTATTGGGGAGACAATAGTTGATCGAGAGATGCTTCTCACCGCACTTGGAGGTCTCTCATCCGAATGGCATGTATTCAATACTACCATTCTCAATAACAATGTGATACATGATTTTGACGAAGTACTATCGAGATGCGTACAAGAAGATACAAGGATGAAGGAATATGAAAATGAAGGAAATGTTGCCTTCACTGCTCGTGCTAAGAAGAACTTTGGTGGTCCAAGGAACAAAGGGAGAGCAGGGGCCCAAGCGAAGAAAGGTAAATGTTACACTTGTCACAAGCCTGGCCACTATGCTAGAGAATGCTCTTTCAAGAAGGATTCTCCTAATGATGATGACAACAACAACAACCGGAGGAATGGCAATCAAAGGAACAACAAGTTCAAAGCGAAGAGGAAGGCTTCCTCTGGTGGAAATGGGCAACCTTTCAAAAGGTCGAGAAATTCCAGGTATGAGGAATCAAATGTTGTTGATGATTAAAGAAATGAATTCATTCTTGTACCTACCCTCTCTGCTGCATCTCCACACGACACTATGGATGTCTGGTTGATAGATAGTGGTGCCTCAAGGCAAATCACTGGGTTCAAGGAAGCACTTTCTGATATGGTTGAGAAGGATACTAATCTAAAAATTATCATTGGAGATAATGCCACATATCCCGTGAAAGGGATAGAAACTCTGACCCTCCACTTGTCTCAAGGTCAAGTCCTCCGCTTGCAAGATGTACTATATGTACTTGATTTGAAGAAGAACCTTGGGTCTATTTCGGCCATGGAAGACAAAGGTTTCAATGTGGCATTCATTGATGGGAAGGTGCGTATCTGAAAGAAGAGTTTCAAGGAAGCTATCACAATTGGGTTTAGAGTTGATACACTCTACTAGGTTGGAGGAAGTCCACTGGGAGAGATGACATGTGATACTATCCGACAGACTGAACTATGGCACCGGAGGTTTGGACACCTTCACTACAAAGCCCTTCCCGAAGCAAGGAAGGTGGTGACGGGGATGCCCGAGTTCACAAATGATCATGAAGGTGTATGTCAGGGCTGTGTCGAAGGAAAGCATACAAGGGGACCTTTCCCCTCAAGTGTCACAAAGACATCTAATGTCTTGCAATTGATACATTCTGATCTGTCTGATATGCTGCCCGTGACATCCTAGGGAGATGTTCTTATTATATGACGTTCATAAATGACTTCTCTCGCAAAACTTGGATACACTTCTTGAAGAAGAAGGATGAGGCTTTCATGTGGTTTCGTACCTTCAAAGCCTTCCTGAAAAATCAAAAAGGGAGGAAGATCAAGATATTGAGGACCGATAATGGCACTGAATATGAGACGAACGAGTTCAAGAACTTTTGCAGAGACGCTGGCATCAAGAGGGAGACAACGGTGTTTATGGGCTACACTGAAACTTCGAAGACCTATAGAGACTGTGCCTGGTCAAAGGGAAGTGGAGATATGTCACGATGTTACCTTTGACGAAGATGCTTCCCTGAGGAAAGTAATCAATCTTCTGAGATCTGAGGAAGATCATGAAGCAAGGCCTGGAAATCAAGAAGAACTGAAGGATGAGACGATGCTCGATGTTGAAGGACCGATAGACCCTATTGATCCACCTCCTTCAATGAGGAAAAGACCATCATGGCTCAGGGACACTCTCGAGGATGCCGAGAATCATATGGCCCCAAGGGGCACATTCCATGAAAGCAAGAAGCCGAATAGATACCAAGGGTATCTAGCAGCGATGTGTACAATCGTACAATCTGAGCTTGGTTCCAAGACCGGAGGACAAAGCAGTTCTCACCTCAAAATGGCTCTGTAAGATAAAGCATGGATCTGATGGTAGTGCTGAAAAGTTCAAGGAAAGATTCATTGCCCGTGGCTTCTCTTAAAAAAAAGGCGTAGACTATGATGACATATTTGTATCTGTGGCCAGATATACCACCATCCGATCTATCATAGCTCTTGCTGCTACGCAAGGATGGAATCTTCATCAGATGGATGTGAAGACCGCATTCCTGCATAGTGCTATAAAGGAAGAGGTGTATGTGGAGCAACCTCTGGGGTTCGAAGTCCAGGATCGAGACACCCATGTTTGCAGGTTGAAGAAAGCCCTCTATGGGTTGAAGCAAGCACCCAGAGCTTGGTACGAGAGAATAGATAGCTACCGGATGAAGCTGGGCCTCACTCGTAGTAATGTTGATCCGAACCTTTACTTCAAGGTTGACAGAGAAAAGCCTCTCATTCTGGTGTTGTATGTGGACGACCTCTTCCTGATAGGTGCTAACCCTCTCATTCATCAGTGCAAGAGGGAGCTCGCTGCTGAGTTCGAGATGAAGGACCTAGGACTAATGTGTTACTTCCTAAGCCTGGAGGTCTGGCAGAGACATGGCGAGATTTTCCTTTCTCAAGGAAAATATTGTGAAGCTTCTGGAAAGATTTGGAATGGTGGACTGTAAGTCCGTATCGACACCGATGGAGCTCAACTTTAAGAAGTTGAGTGGCAAAACTGTTGTGCCTGTGCTAGCAAATCCTACTGAGTATTGTCAACTCGTAGGGGCCCTGATGTTCTTAGTGAACACCCATTCAGACGTATGTTTTGCAGTGAACACTTTGAGTCAACACATGGCTGATCCTCATAACATTCACTAGGTTGGTGCCAAGAAACTCTTGAGATATCTCTGGGGCACGATAGACCATGGGCTGAGATACACTGCCGGGAGCATGACACTCCATGGATATACTGATGCCGATTGGGCTAGCAGTGTGGTGGATCGCAAGAGCACATCTGGATGATGCTTCACACGTAGGTTTGCTTCGAACAGGAAGCAGAAGTCGGTAGCTTTGAGCACCGTTGAGACCGAATACATTGCAGCGTGTATGTCCTGTTGTGAAGCCCACTTGGTTGCGAAAGCTCTTCAATGAGTTGTTCGAGCATGTGCTAGATGCCACCGTTATCCTTTGTGATAACCAAAGGGGGATTCATTTGTCAGAGAATCTCGTGTTCCACGATCGATCCAAGCATGTTGATGGCTGGTACCACTTTATCCGAGATATGGTACAGCGAGGCGCCGTAAGGCTCGATCATATAAGAACTGATGAGCAAGTCATGGATATTCTCACAATGCCCTTAGGGAAGGTCATGTTCCTAACCTTCCATGAGAATCTTGGAATCGTGGAACGACCCTATGTTGAGGGTCTTGTTGGACGATGAGCTCTTGGAGCTCTAGGGGGCTTTGGGGATAGCTTCTCGGAGCTATAAGCACACACAGGGCTAGGCTTGCCGAACCTTGTGCTGCTTCTGCCCCATCGTTATGATGTTGAGTTGGTTCACCTCCCATGATCTGTGCCCCATATGCATCCTACCCATTGAGTCCCGGACTCATGGGAAGTACCTCTCATTTGGCCAGTGAGGTGGGAAAAGCTAGAGACCAGTAGTAAATACCGATGGGCACATCGGAGATTGTCGTACTCTCTGTCTAGAATGGCACTTGTCCAACCACTTGATCTGGGATCAAGTCTAGTGAGGTTTCAGACCTCCTACTGACTTCAGGTCAGATAAACCAACTTCGGGTTGGTATGTGACTCTTTGAGTCCTATAGAGGTTTCAGACCTCTAGGCTGAATTTTTCAGCCGGGAATGATGTCTTTGTGACTGACCCACTTTTGTTCTGAGATAAAGAAGCCAGCAAAGAAGTTACAGCAGGATGACGCACTATGTTTGGATGGCATAGGTGGATGGAGTTCTCCCTAGTTGAGAGGGAGTGTTAATTTTGGACAACTAGATCCAAACTCCATGTTGTGATGCTCAGATGAAGATGCCAATATTTTTATTGGATTCCTCTTTCGGAGAGGTCCAAGGACAATCTAAAGATCATCTTGATCCAATGAGCAGAACATTTATTTTGAATTTATTCAAAATATGTGCAAGTCGCCCTGAAATGAAATGTAGGCTTGAAGCCCCAGCAGTTGTGTCACACACCCTCAGTGATGGATATAAATAGGTCAACGTTGGATGTCATTTTCACTCATCCATCCTCACACATTCTCTCTCATCATATGATTGGTTCGATCACCTTGGAGGCTCTTCTTCATCCACACATGGGAAAACGCAGCGAGAAGATTTTATGTTTTTCGACCTAGGGTTTCAGCGCAAATTTGACCAACGTTGACTTTGGTCAACGCATGGTCAAATTGACCCAAATATGTCCCAGAATTCTTATTTCTGCAATCTACATTTATTGGCACAGAAATCAAGGATAGACGTTGACTTTGTTGGGTTGCATTGACTTTTTGTTGATGTTGTTTTGCGTCGACTGTTGACTATGAGAGCATTGACTTTCGTTGACTTTGGGTTGAGTGATATTGTTGTCCAAGAGGGTTGTGTGACACTTCTGGTTGGCTAACCGTATTGAGACTTTGCCAGTTGAAGCATCCTATTGATCGTCATAACGCACCAACACACATATATTTTTGGCTTGTTTTCTGTCGATCTACTGGTATGTTCTATCAGCATTTTACTTTCTTATTTATGTGATTGTTGTCTGATATTGGGAATAAAAAGTAAAGTTGCATCAAGCATAGAACATCTACAAAAATTTACAAGGTAGCATTGGCAGGCCATCACATGGTGCCTTGTATAGAGCTAGGGACTCTTCACATTTTTGTGGGGGACAAAGGATGGAAAGGAGCAGAGTAGTCGTGGCATCGCTATGGACACATACGGAGATTCACTTCTTGGGTAACTCAGGGAGGATTTGGAGTGGAGATCCATTCATCGGAAGGCATGGATATGCATTGTGGTGTGTCGTAGTGTGTTAGGTTGCGTCGTGGAGTAGGAGTGTCTTACATCGCATTGAGCACACTCAGGGAGTGATTGGTGCCTTGACACAGCCAAGGCACGGAACGGTATAGGATGGTATAGCAGTAGTCGGGGATATCCTGTGGTGTAGAGGGATAGGTTACAGCATACAGTGGCGTGTCGAGGAGTGTGGTGGTACTTGGTGCTATGTAGTGGCATATGGTGCGGCATGGCGGGCCCTTGGGGCGTTGCCTCCAATGAGACTTGTGGGCAGGATGCGCTTGACTCTCACAAATTTTTCGCCACTAGGCCTCAGGAGAGGGGGATACAGTCCACACACGGTGGGGAGTATGTCATAATCAAAGTAGTGCAGCATCAGCATGGTGGCACCACTCTGAGATTAGCAAGGGACCTAATCATTGCTGAGATTTTGGGGTGTTAGGGTAGCATCGAATGTGTTCTAGCTCCCAAACTTTGTGGAGGGACTAAAGTACATGAGATCTCCAAGACCTAGAAAGCGATTTAAGAAATTCCATCATGTTTAAGAGATATTTAATTAAACAATTTTTTTAATTAAGGACCCTAAGTCTAACTTAGGAAAATTAAAAGATTAAAGTTAATTAAATTAAACATGTGATGAAAATGACTTAAGTCACACGGATCAAGCATCTTCTAATCTTAGTCGTCGATTCAACATTAGATCACGGTCGTTGATGTTTCAACAAGAAAAGTATAGGAAGAGAGCTTGGGGTCAGTTGGAGAACACACACAGTGGCAGAGCACTGAGACTAAGTTGGAATTCTAGGGCATGGTTTGCTAAGAATTTCATAAGTGTTTCAGCTGCAAGGAGGGGTAGTATTGGTGAAACGGATGGTTTGATCCCAGGCCAAGAGTGCAACAAGGGAAAAGAAACAGCAGACTGAGCGACGCAGAGGAAGCAACAGCTACACAGAGCAGCCACAGCCCAGCAAAGGCAGCGCAAAGGCTTCAGGGGCTATGCAGGGCTGACGCAGGCCCAGAAAGGGCAACAGGAGGCCAGCAGGGCTGACGCAGGCCCAGCCAGGGCAACGAAGGGGCAGCGTAATCCAGTCTGGGGTGACGCAGGCCCTTCCTGAGTAGCGCAGGGCCTGACGCAAGCTAGCAGAGCTGACGCAGAGGGCTTCAGAGAAACTCTAGGGTTTCTGAAGACTAAAAAGGGTTGAGTTTTGTAAATCCTATTTGAGGGTGTGAATCAGTTAGTTTTTATGACTCCGGAACAGAGGTATAGCTGCAGATTATTTATTCTATATCGGGTTAACCAATTTGCTGCCCAGATTTGTTGTACTTAGACTCTACTTAATAATAAAACCCTCCAGTAGCCAAAAGACTGGTTTTCTCGCATTGGATTTTTCCGCGCACAGTTGTCTAGAAAATCCTTGTGTCACTATGTCATTGTGCATGTATTCAGTTTAGATTTGTATCTGTAGGTTGTTAACGAATTTACTTCGATGTTAATGTTGAATATTTCACATTAATAACTTAATGTAAGTAGGAGAAGTAAATCTGAAAAATTAACAGTAGGGTTTCTATTTCAGATATACAGAAATTTCCACATGGTATCAGAGCGATTGCAAATCTAGCCTGGATCTCCAACAAGAAGGCTGAAGAATCTATATTGTAGAAAGTAGCAGCAGCAGCAGCAGCAGAAAATCGGACCAGAGAAGGCAGCGCAGCAACAAAAGCAGAGCCAAGCAGAGGCCAAAGTGATGCACTCTCCAGGCAGATCCACGCAGGCCCACGCACTTACTACGCAGAGGCAGCGCAGAAGTTGCGCTGAGATTGTCTGCTCACGCAGAGGCCAGCCAAGTTGACGCAGTCCAGAAGCTGATTGTTGTTCAGAGTGCCGGAAGTTGAACTGCAGACCTTCAACAGTTGCTAGTGGGGTTAAAATTTTGTCGGTGGAGAATTTAGCCTAAGCTAAGTTGACAAAGAGCGGGAGGAGAACAGCTTCTCAGAAAATTTACTGCCAAAGAAGTTTGAAGATCGATCAGAGGATTGAAGAGCGTTGATTCGTTTTTGTTTGGCAGACTTCCAACAGAGGGAGTCAATTGTCAGAGGGAGCAGAGGGTTCATGTCTCGCCAAGGACCCTAGATCTAAGTCTATAGTATAGAAAGGAGGATTCGTTCCGACACATTTTCGAAGCAGATGGCACCCCATGGACTACATGATCAAGATAGGTTGGACGGTCTGTCCAACTTTGCAATTTGGAAGGGCAGAATTCTAGTAGTCATGGAGGCATACGGCTTGAGGGAGCATCCAGAGAAAGTCCTGGCCACGCCGACCAATGCAAAGCTCCTGGAGAAGCATGAAGAAGCAACGGCACACGCCAAGCACTTCATTATGGATGGGGTCAAAGATCATATGGTCCCACACATAGCCGAGAAGGCAACGGCTCATGAGGTGTGGGTAGCTCTAACCACACTATATGAAGGAAGATTCGTCCAGAGGAAGATGTTTTTGGAGAACCAGCTGAGGTTATTCATGATGGCCAAGGGAGAGGAGATCGATTTTTTTCTATTCAAACTACAATTGATCTGGGATCCGCTGACTGGCATGGGAGTCAAGGTAGATGACGATGTCATGGTGAGGACTGCTCTCAATGCAGTCACAGAGGACTGGAAAACTTTTGTCCAAAGTCTCTTGGGGCAGAGCGGACCTTCCCAACTAGGACAACATATGGGCTATCCTCCGACAAGAGGAAATCCGCCGAATGACGAAAAGACAGTACAACACTGGTTCGAGTAGAGTGAAGAAGGAAGAAGAGGAAGATGCAGTCTTGGCATCAAAGAGGCAGCAAGGGAGAGAGTAGCGTGATCTGCTGAAGATCAAGTGTTTCTAGTATGGCGAACTAGGACATTTCGCCAGCTTTTGTCCTCAGAAGAAAAAGGACAAGAAAGCTTCTAGCTCCAAGGCTGTTGTGGCTGACGATAGCTCTGGAGATGACGTAGCCATGAGCGCTCATGAACCACAAAAGTGGGGTGATCTTGATCTGTAGAGAAGCTACAGAGTGTGGGCAAGATCCTTGACTAGCCCAACTCTTGGATCACATACGAGCTACGGGAGCCTTAAGAAAGTAGCAGGACAAGTAGAGCAGTGGGTGCAGAGAATCACAAATGGAGCAGAGGCAGAGCTAGATGCTGAGAAGAAGTAGCGCAGTTCAAAAGCAGTAGCAACGCAGAGGGGTCGAAGTGACTTCAGCAGCGCAGAGCAGGCCCTCTTACGCAATGCAGAGCTGCAACAGCGCAGAGCAGGCCTGCTTACACAGTGCAGAGTTGCAGCAACGCAAAGGCTTCAAGAGGACAACGCAGCAAAACAACAGCGTAGGGGACTTCAGCACATATTCAGCACAGAGGAGGCTTGCTTATGCAGTACAGAGCTGCAGCAGCCTCCAGATGAAAGCACGGAGCAGCAGCCTACGGAGCTTCAGTGATGATATGCAACCCAACTGACTTGTCAATCAAATATTGGGCAAGACTCCTTCAGTGGCTTACTCTCAGCAACTGAGTTGCAATGCAGCAGTTGGCAGCACGATGCAACAATTTGAGAGGGAGCTACAGTACGGATGTAGCAGTGGCAATGGAAATGTCATGGGCAGCAGTACGGGAGAGCAGCAACAGCACAGTGATGAAGGGCAGCAGGCCAAGCATCAGCGCAAAGACCCACACCAGAGATCAGCGCAGAACTTCGGGGTGAAGTATTGTTGCTAGAGAACATTCCTCGCTAAGAGGGAGTGTTGAGATTTTGGGGTGTTGGGGTAGCATCGGATGTGTTCTAGCTCCCAAACTTTGTGGAGGAACTAGAGTACATGAGATCTCCAAGACCCAAAAAGCGATTTAAGAAATTCCATTCTGCTTAAGAGATATTTAATTAATCAATCTTCTTAATTAAGGATCCTAAGTCTAACTTAGGAAAATTAAAAGATTAAAGTTAATTAAATTAAACATGTGATGAAAATGACTTAAGCCACACGGATCAAGCATCTTCTAATCTTAGTCATTGATTCAAGATTAGATCACGGTCGTTGATGTTTCAACGAGAAAAGTATAAGAAGAGGGCTTGGGGTTAGTTGGAGAACACACAGTGGCAGAGCACTGAGACTAAGCTGGAATTCTAGGGCGTGGTTTGCTAAGAATTTCATAAGTGTTTCAGCTGCAACGAGGGGTAGTATTGGCGAAAGGGATGGTTTGATCCCAGGCCAAGAGTGCAACAAAGGCAGAGAAGCAGCAGACTAAGCAGCGCAGAGGGAGCAGTGATAGCCCAGCAGAGGCAGCGCAAAGGCTTCAGGGGCTACGCAGGGTTGACACGGGCCCAAAAAGGGCAACGTAGGGGCAACAGGAGGCCAACAGGGCTGATGCAGGCCCAGCCAAGGCAGCGCAGGGGCAGCGTAACCCAGTCTGGGGTGACGCAGGCCCTTCCTGAGCAGCGCAGGGGTTGATGCAGCCTAGCAGAGCTAACGCAGAGGGCTTCAGAGCAACGCTGGGGTTTCTGAAGACTGAAAAGGGCTGAGTTATATAAATCTCGTTTTAGGGTGTGAATCAGTCAGTTTTTATCTCTCTAGAGCAGAGGTATAGTTGCAGATTATTTATTTTCTCTGTCGGGTTAACCAGTTTGGTGCCCAGATTTGTTGTACTTAAACTCTACTTAATAATTAAACCCTCCAGCAACTAGAATACCGAAATTCCCGCATTGGATTTTTCTGGGGACAGTTGTCCAGAAAATCCTTGTGTATCACTTTGTCATTGTGCATGTATTCAGTTTAGATCTGTATGTGTAGGTTGTTAATGTATTTACTTCGATGTTAATGTTGAATATTTCACATTAATAACTTAATGTAAGTAGGAGAAGTAAATATGAAAATTAACAGTAGGGATTTATTTGAGATATTCATAAATTTTCATAATCATCACCACTCTTCATAGCTCAATAACCTTTAGGGATGAGATGGTTACTATAGGGGGAGATCATGCAGATCTTCCATTAGGCTTTAGCGAGTGACCGATGGAGAGGGGACTTCATTAGCATAGTAGGGGGACCAGCAGGATGATATGAGGAGGAGCTCACGTGAGTGAGACGCTATCTCTGCAGGGATTATGTGGTATCTTTGAGAGTATACTCTTGGAGTGCATGGGATGGCCTACGTGGTAGGACAAATTCACGAGGAGTTGGGCATAGTGCCACATTATCATGATCCCCTACTCATTGATGGTATACATGGGACTACTAGTACTTATACCGGGCAAGATAGGAGGGGAGCTTCAGGTTGGACAGGATGCCTTGGGATCCTAGTATTGAGGTATTCTTTCATGTCAGGACAGTCAAGAGGTCAAGGACGATTCAGTGGCGCATCTGGGACCCAGGCACATTTTTGCAGTGACAGTGGGGAGCATCAACTAGAGAGGATGCTTGTTCAGGCATTGCTTGAGGACAAGCAATTTTTGGCAGGGAGGACTGTGATATTCCCACTTAATCAATTTCGGCCATTTTGCCTTGATCCATGTTTTCACTTTAGGAAATGTGGGTTTAGAGGCCCCGCATGTATTTTCCATTATAGTCAACCCAAAAAATAAATGTGGAGAGGAAATATTGCGGCTCTAGTGGAGTGTGGGGGCCACCCATAGAGAAATACGGCCCACGTGAGGAACACACTCATTGGTCTGAGATTTGTGGGGAGAAATCGGGTTGGGCCCACATGGCCATTTTGGAGGCACTTTGACAAGAAGGAAGGGAACGCACTCATTTTGTCATTCTTGATCATTTTATAATTTGACTTTGACAAGCATGCTTGAGCTAAAGCCAAGTCTGCAAATGTTGTTTAGCCCATGAATGTTTCCGAGCGGAAATCCCAAACCTTGCTTTGGTGGACTTCGAGTGCCAGCCCAAGGAGGGAGTCTCATCCATTTTTAGTTGATTCGGGAGCAACATTTTGTAGGTTGGGGCCAGCATCACCAAGAGCTGCGTAGGCACTACACAGTAGAGGTTGGAGCCACACGTGGGGTTTGAGGAGCGAAGATCATTTGTAGCTGAAAATTGTGGAGAAGGCCGGAAGGGAGTTTTTGAGGTGATTAGAGGAATTTTGGGGAATTTTCTAGCAATTTGGTGGAGCAGCAAACACAGTATCTGTTGCAAGTTATATTTTCTGCTTGTGGAGAAGGGCCAAGCATTTGGGGTCAATTTTGGAGCGTCAAAACTAGAGCAAACCCTTTCTACATTTTTCTGGGTTTTTGACAAGGACCTCAGAAATAATATGGTAGAATATTTTGGGCAGAGTTGTGGGGTTCAACAAGGATCCCAACTCAGCCAGCAACTAGAGGAGCTAGTGGGAAATTGGGCTGAAATTTCGATGTCAACATTTGGTCAATTCCTTCGTGGGTTTTATGGGTTATTGGTGGAGAGCCCAGCTTCATTTCCCGGAATTTTTTGAGCACTGGAGGAGGCCCTAGCAGCTATTATTTTTAGCCAACAGTGCAATTTTCATCAGGACAACGCAGATATTGTTTAGGACAACCACATTGCATGTTAAAGCAGTTGATTTCATCACTTGGACATTGTTAGCTTACCTTGAGCAAGCCCAAGTGCATGCTTTCCGATTTTACTTTGTACCCAACAATTTTTTACTTCGTACCCAACAATTATATTAATAAAGTGACTTAACCATTTCCTATGTGTTGGAATATCCTAACAATAGACGGCCCGGTGAGAAGACTACTGCAAAACTGCTCTCTCCAAAACTCCAATGAACATAGTAGAGATTTCTAAGTGAAATATCCTAAAGAGGGTTGGGTTTTCGTTGAACACCCACTAGCAAACCCAAGTGTAATATTCCCAAATGGGGAATGCAGCAATATATGAACACAAAACTAGAAATAGCAGTGTAAATCAACTCATGAACATTAGAGACCAGTATGTAGACATAATATCATGTATTAAAACAGTAAATCAACACAAATAGTGAGGCATAAACCATATAAAATGAAGGAACAAGCCTCCCATAAACAATCACTCCCACAAATGAGTTGTTGTCATAATACAAAATGTCGAAGAGATGATACAACATTGTTTTAAATACACTTCTACAACAAAATAATGTACAAAACATGTAGGGTTGTTATATGCCTCAAAAAATATGCCCAATAAAAATCTAAGCTTAATACAAACTCCTACAAAGAACCTGAAAAGGGTTTTCAGAAATACACCCTATATAATAAGGGATCTAAAGCCCTAGGGCTGAAGATTCACTACAAACTGAAGCACATGAGTGTAGAAGGCTGAATTATAGCATATCTGATGTAGATCCTCTCAAAGGCCTCCTCCAATGAAAGGTTGAACCCTTCAATCACAAGAGAAAACTCCAAAGGAGCCACAAGATCCCTCACTGAAGCTACCCTCCAAAATAACACAATCCCTAGCTGGACAGCGCTGTAAATGATGGAAAATAGTTGGCCTAGTGCCAAAGATCTTAAATGTGTCCAAGAGCTCTCCAAACAGACCTCCCAAGTGAAGGAATCCTTCCTCCAATGAGAAACTAGCACAAAAAGTGGATTTCTAAACCCTCCATTGCAACAACATGCAACACAGCACAATAACCTGCAGAAACTGCGCTGATGAAGAGAGTTGTAGCTTGGCCTGAAAACCTGAATGTGGAAATGAATGCAATGCTCTTCCAAGAGGCCTCTCAAGGAAAGAGGTGGGATTCCCGCTCGGGAACACCTGGTGCTAAACAGCGCAGCAATCTCAACTAAACAACTGAAGAATGCAAGTAGTCTAAACAGACCATAAACAAAATAATATTCCAAAACATAATCTCATATGGTTGCCATCCTCTTCCTTATATAGATTATGAGCTTCCTTGCCCTTGGCCCTACTCAATTAGGTCATTTCCTTCATGAAATCAATCTCCCTCCAAAATTGCATTATTTCTCATTTAATCTCCACTCCTCCATAACAGCATTGTTGACTTGGTCAAAGTTGACTGAATCAACATGATCCAACCCCTATTCACACTTGGAGGTGCTTTATTTAGCTGTTAAAAAGGTCCCCTTTCACACTTGAAGTGTTTTTATTGCTTCTAAGGAGACTTACGGGCCTCCCCACCCACTTATTCACCTACCTAGTGATAAAACAAACTATAATATTCCATTTAGCTGAAGGCTAAATTTTTGGAATATTACAGTCCTCCCCTCCAAAATGTTGCTTGTCCTCAAGCAACTGTAAAGAGGGAGCAAAATTCCTCCCCTCCTCCTCTTGTGGCCTCCTCATCAATAGTCCCCACCACTGCTTAAAATAATTTGCAATAAATTTGCCCTCCAATGGTTCCTCCCAAGTACGCAAAACCAAATGGCTCACATCATGAAAAGGTGGAAGGTGTAAGTGGAAACCTTCTTGCTGTCCCATGGCCTCCTCAAGGTAGGAGTGATGACAAACATAGGGGATCTCATTCCCAATGAGAGACTCCCATACCCATGATATCATCCAAATGAAATGAGCCATTCTAGGTAGCTCATCAAAGAAATCCTCAACCCCTGGTTTAGTCAATGTATTAGGTCTGCATGGAGAGATTAAATTTTTCCACCCAAGTTGTTTCTCTCTCCATTTATGGTATGTATGGGGTTGTTGCTGATCTTGGGTTGAAATACTATGGCCTCCAAGAATGACTCAAGTCACCCCACCAAACAAAACATCCATGGAGTGCCTCCTCCAAGAACTCAAGCTCTCCAAATGGCTCCTCCCACATGAAGAAAAGAGATGTAGTGTGGCAATCATGGCTTGCCCATGGTCTCTCCTGAAACATGCAATATATAAAGTATGGAGAATCATACTCCCAATGGGTACCTTCAACTCTTGTGCCACTCTCCCAACAAAGCTCCCCATAATCATAAGAACACCACCAATATATGGGAGCAAAAACAAATGAAAACAAGTTGCCACATGACAACCGTGAGGTGGATCATAGTTCCACATATGGCACCAATGCAGTGCATCCCCTGCCTGCCTCAAAGCAAAGAGTAACAAATGTCCTTTCACCCACAATCATCCTACAAGATAGGATCATAAAAGTAACATGTGGTGTCAATGGTGCACACCAAGAAACATGTGGCTTCCCCCACAAACCACCAATAGCATAGCCATCATCAATGTTGCAAATGGCCTCAAGTACATCACCATACCATATACAAGAAGGAATGACCCTCCTTGGTACAACACGCTGCTCATATAAAGTAAAGGAGTACAAGTCATAATGCAAAAATGTACCTTCTCTACTATGTACTTTGGTCATTGAGCTGAAATGGCTCAACTGAAAGCTCTCCCTCACTCTCAATGAGTAGGGAAGTGGTTGTGACAACCTCTCCATCACCATCCGGACTATGCATCTCTCCTCATGCAGATATACATCCTGTTGAATTCCCTCCCAAGTGAACTCCTAAATCAAGGAATGATATGCATCAAAGTGCATGGAAAGAAAGTCCACATGTGCTGCATGTAGCAGCTTCTCCTTGAGCTCAGAAGCTCTAGTCAAGAATATTATGCCATAAGAATAGATGACCTCATCATCCACCATGTATCTATCATCTCCCTCTAGGTCATCAAGAATCATGCAAGCACCAAGATCCTTGGAATACTCTACCAACAGTTGAGACCTCCAATATGGATCAATCCTCCTAAGAGACAGCACTGAATATCTAAAATGTGAAGCTCCCCACATGCTATTGTCTTCTCCTTTGACATCCCCCATGCCAAAGTCATCCTCCAAAGTGCTGCCATGCCCATCATGCAGCTGCTCATGCTCAAATACAAGTGGTGGTCTTTGGAAGTTGGCCTCCCATGAGAAGCTATCATCCAAAAAGAACCTCGTGATCTTGGCCAATGTCAGCATGAGTGGCCTCCATCTACTCCAATACATGGAGGATTCCTTCCTCAAAGGAAGTACCCTTTGTTTCTCCAAATCCATGGAGCAGCTCCCTTACACCATGGTAGTGCCCTCATCCATTACTGCAGCAACTTCTGTCAGCGCAGAATATGTAGTGAGAGTGGGTAATGTTGAAAGTGGGAGAATGTCTCCCTCTTCCTTGAGTCTACCCCAGACTCTCTACACTGTATCAAGTCCTCCTAAGGTCCTTACCCCTCTAGAACCAATGAGTGGTGCAACCCATTGTGAAGCATCTCTCATCATCTCATGATCTGGTGCTCTCCTCGGTGGAATGCCTCCATGCAGTGAGACATCAATGTCAAGAGTAGACTGCACATATGGATGGACAACTTTGTCCCTGCCCTTACTGCGCAAATCAGTCTGCCTCTTTTGTGCATCAACCTTCTGAAATAGATAGGGGTGTGTGCTCCTCATCATGTGATGTTGGTCATCCTCCCTACCTTCTCCTTCCATGTGCAAGGTTTCACAATCATGCTGTCCATTGATTGTGCCTTGACCTCCACATATGAAACCCCAGCCTTCTCTTCCTCTTCAATATGAATGGGAGTTACTTTCTCAATAAGAGGATCCTCTTTTGAAAAAGGGATCTTCATGCCCTCTTTTCCATGAGTATATGATAGAGATCTTGCCTCTAACAAGGTATTATGCAAGTTGTTAGCCTCTTCAACAGTTTTCTAAAGTGGAGTTGACTTTATAGGTCCTTTCAACCCTTGCAAAAGTTTGGTTTGTTTTGGTTTGTTTAGCTCCATCAAAGATGTTTCAGAATGTTTTCCATCAAACCTTTTCACTAGTCTCCTAGTGAACTTTACATAACTAGAGGTATGTGCATTTTTTAAAGAAAATGATTCAAATATCCACCAAGCATAGGCCTTACCTCCAAAATGCAACGCTGCAACTTTGATGGCTTCATTCTCTGAGACTTGGTGCTGCTGCAAATAGATGTCTAGCTCCTCCACCCAAGCTCTAGTTGAACATTTAGGTGAACCATCAAAAGTAGATAGAAAAAACCTACCCATATCATGATGCTTGCTTCTCTCCACCTTGATCTTGCAAAACTCTTGGAAGTTGATGTGATCTTTGAACCTCTTAGTTTGAGAGTCTCCATCCTAGGCATTTCTTCCTCTTCCATCTCCCTCATAGTAGATCTGGGCATATGACTGCGCTGTGAATCATAATGTGTCGCTGCATGCTCACACTCATCATGTGAAAATCTAGAGTTTGCTTTAGATTCAAACTCCCTTGAAGATTCTTTACACCTCTCCCTTCTTATCCTCTTGAGATCTCCATGAATGCTCTACATGGTTTGAAAAAGAAGCTTTGAGATCTGCTCTTCCTCTCTTCCTCCAAATAATGGAGTTTTCTTCTTGTCTTTTTTGTACATCTCCTCTTCTTTGAGAGAATCTTCTCCTTATGGTGACATATTGGCTGAATGCACAGGCTGAGCCAAGATTATGCTTTGATACCACTGTAATATTCTCAAATGGGGAATGCAGCAATATATGAACACAAAACTAGAAATAGCAGTGTAAATCAACTCATGAACATTGGAGACCAGTATGGAGACATAACATCATGTATTAGATCAGCAAATCAACACAAATAGTGAGGCATAAACCATATACAATGAAGGAAAAAGCCTCCCATAAACAATCACTACCACAAATGAGTTCTTGTCATAATACAAAATGTCAGAGAGCTACTACAGCGCAGTTATAAATACACTGCTACAGCAAAAGAATGTACAAAATATGTAGGGTTGTTATATGCCTCAAAAGATATGCCCAATACAGATCTAGGCTTAATACAAACTCCTACAAAAACTCGGAAAGGGTTTACAGAAATACACCCTATACAAGATGGGATCTAAAGCCCTAGGGTTGAAAATTCACTGCAAACTGAAGCACATGAGTGTAGAAGGCTGAAATAATGTAGATCTGATGTAGATCCTCTCAAAGGCCTCCTCCAATGAAAGGTTGAACCCTTCAATCACAAGAGAAAACTCCAAAGGAGCCACAAGATCCCTCACTGAAGCTACCCTCCAAAATAACACAATCCCTAGCTGGAACAGCGCTGTAAATGATGGGAAATAGTTGGCCTAGTGCCAAAGATCTGAAATGTGTCCAAGAGCTCTCCAAACAGACCTCCCAAGTGAAGGAATCCTTCCTCCAATGAGAAACTAGCACAAAAAGTGGATTTCTAAACCCTCCATTGCAACACCCTGCAACACAGCACAATAACCTGCAGAAACTGCGCTGATGAAGAGAGTTGTAGCTTGGCCTGAAAACCTGAATGTGGAAATGAATGCAATGCTCTTCCGAGAGGCCTCTCAAGGAAAGAGATGGGATTCCCGCTTGGGAACACCTGGTGCTAAACAACACAGCAATCTCAACTAAACAGCTGAAGAATGCAAGTAGTCTAAACAGACCATAAACAAAATAATATTCCAAAACATAATCTCATATGGCTGCCATCCTCTTCCTTATATAGATTATGAGCTTCCTTGCCCTTGGCCCTACTCAATTAGGTCATTTCCTTCATGAAATCAATCTCCCTCCAAAATTGCATTATTTCTCATTTAATCTCCACTCCTCCATAACAACATTGTTGATTTGGTCAAAATTGATTGAATCAACATGATCCAACCCCTGTTCACACTTGACGTGTTTTTATTGCTGCTAAGGAGACTTACGGGCCTCCCCACCCACTTATTAACCTACCTAGTGATAAAACAAATTATAATATTCCATTTAGCTGAAGGATAAATTTTTGGAATATTACATCGAGGGTTTCCGTCCGAGGGCTACTACTGAAGTAGGGAACTGGGTTCTCAAACCTCTCATACAAGAAAAAGATCAAATCCAAGATGTCCTCCAATGGCCGCCTCCTCCTCTTTTTATAAATCTGATGGACCCCTCTAGAACCTCCTATTTTATTATTATTTAATCATGGAGCACTTTTCCCTCCTTTTATTTCAATTAAAATTTTCTTTCTAATGTGGGAAAAGGGTAAATTAGCCACCATGCCTCCTCAGGTCACTGTAAATCACTTTGAACCATCCCATTCTATAGATCTTCTCATTCTGGTTCCAACGAGCTATTACACCAATGTGTTTCGTTAAGTATTCCTCTTGGAACACCACCTTAAGCGTAATTAATTGAGTCAAGCCCAATAATAACCCTGTATTTCAGAAGTTGTCGGAATGCAACGGAACGAAAGGCAAGTTGTGCAGATGATGGAACACGCTAAGTGAATGCCATCGGATCCCATCGAAACTCCTCAAAACCCCATGAAACATCTCCAAAAGCCCCTGGGCCGACTAATGACGTAAACCTACACCTGTGACCTGTCTGCCTCCAACCTTGAAAGTCCATCCTAACCATGCCATAAGGAACACCAGAAAAAAGCAACATCACTTAGGGTATGCGATTGGCATTTAATCAAGACCATGAAGCCCTTTGTCTCCCTTGATGTTGGTGGTATTATCATTGGTATTGATTGTTGAGATCCTTTTCCATGGCCTTAATAGAAATGTACCCTTCACTTGAACCAAAATAATTGGTTAGGCTTGTGAAGCTTTTTCTACCATATTATAAGGTTGAGGAGATGAACCCTTCACTCAAACCAAAATCATTGGTTAAACATGGTAAGGTTTTTCAATTTCTTCCATTTTATAAGGTCAAGGAATCTATGGCTAAAGATTTTGTGCTAGATGATGTTTATGTAGTTCTTGCTAATGATCCCATATTTCTAGTGGTGAATTGGTGATGAGTGATCATGTTGATCAACGATTTCTAGTAGGCTAGTGGCCCGATAGATTGTAGCATTGTTTTGGACTCTAAAGGACATTTAGAGTTGCATTGATTATGTATTTTTTTGTTGATATTGATCATTCGGTGCCATTTTGATATATTCACCCTTACATGGTATATAGATGAACAAACTTTGCATACTTGTCTCTATTGGTTTGGAATCGTGGTTTGAAATCTTAAAAATATTCTTTTCAATAAAATTAATTAATTTATGTATTTTTTTCAAATTCATTCATTAAATGTGGTTCTATTTGGTTCCAGTTTGAAGCCTAGTTAGATAGGTGTATTGAAATATGTAGCTAGGTTCGGTCTTCATAATGACTATGTAATCATGATTTTATGATGTAAAGAGAGGAATGAAATTATTATTGTTATTCTTGAGGCATGGGTTTCATGCTCAAGGTTATTTGTTTTATAGGTCAAGCACCCGTTGAGTGCCTCTAGGGCTTGCCATTGAGTCTACAAGTCAATTGAGTGACAAGTCATTGTCATGTATGGAAGACCTTTTTGGGCATGTTACATATTGTAAAGAAAAAAGTATTTGAGTCAAAGTAGAGACAAAAGACCCTCCAAGACCTCGTCATAGTGCTACAACAAGTCGACCTTTAACAAGAGCATTACGACCTTTCTAAAAGGACAAGTCGGCCTTAAGACAGGCTAGACGACCTCCTTGTGGAGCCTATATATAAGAGACTTCAACCTCACTTGAAAAGGACTCACTTACCTCACAAGAAGCTCGATCAAGGAAGAGAAAAAGGTGTGAAGAAGAAGAGGATTGGAAAAGGAAAAGAAAGCTCAGTTTTTGGATTGTTTTGGGCTACTATACTTCACACGTGCGAGTAAACTAGGGCATCTATTGTAGGAGCTAAGACCAAATTGTAGAAGTTGAGTTAGGGCTTCAATAGGCATACTTTGCAAGTCAAGTTCTCTAGGAGAAACAATCAACTAAAGCGAAGAGGAAAGGAGGAAGAAACCACCATACTTTTCATACATGCAAGAACTAGGGTTTCTGTAGAAGAAACTGTTGGGGTCAAAATTGCAGAAGAAATTGTTGGATCGAAGTGTTGGAAGTTGTTGGGCAGGTCGAAGTGCTGGAAGCTGTTGGGCAAGTCGAATTGCTAGAAGTTGTAGGCAAGTCAAAGTTGTTGAAGAAGCTGCTAGAGAAGTTGTTGGGGTCGAAATTGTTGGAAAGAGAAGCTCGTCAAGGAAGAAAGGATTCACTTGGTCTTGGAGGGGTCTTGGTCAAGGGTCATAGGACTTGGAATTCGTCATTTGAAGTTCTATATGAAGAGAAGAGTTCTTGTGGGTTTTCCTCTCAAGAGGGGAGGCTATTGCCTTGGCTGATAACCTATATCTTGTGTCTTTTTGTCTCGTTGTTCTTTATTGTTTGGTAGTTTTTGATGATAAGAACACTAATTATAATCAAGTGAAAGAAGAAGCTAATCAAGTTAAGTAAAAATACATCACAAGCAGTTATCAAAGAAAGAGAAATCGCCTCATCTAGTTGCCCTAGATTTCTCAACAAGGTGGGCCAGTTCAAAACCTGGTTTTGATTTTTAAAACTATGGGCATAACTTGCTTGTCTTGTGCAGGACAGTTGATCCAAAACAAATTCAAGGGTTTTAAAGGTCCACAATACAATTTACAGTATTGTCTTGGAGAATGGTTGCAGCGAGGAGAGTTTCATTCGTTGATTTTTCAGTAGCTTGGGAGGTACTCCAAGACCTAGGGTTCGGGGATTGGAGGGCAAAGCGCCACAAGAGTTGCTTATGGGCTTGGAACCCAAGCTTGGGGTTTTGCACCAATCGTGTTTGGGGTTCCATGAAGCGCTTTGGACATGTGCTGGCATGAGATGATAAAGGGCAGAAAGGAGAATCCAATGCTTTGAGAATCGTCGAATTCTGAGTTGTCCTTAGTGAGATATGAATTTTTGAAGTTATTTGTTGGGTTTGCACATAAGATGTCAAGGTCGGCCTAATGTTATTTAGGCTGATGACAGTTGTTAAAGCCCTAGGATGACGTTTTGGGAGCCCTCCTTATGTGCATATATAGGAGGTCAGTGAAGGACTATTCCTCGTCCATTTGAGCAACACAATACAAGAAAAAGAACTCGTTGGAGGAGAGAACAAGTCTGTTCTAGGGCCGCAGCAAGGAGGCAGACCAGCATGGGAGAAATAGGGTTGTTTGATGCTCATTTCAGGGTGACTGAGGGCTGGAAAGAGGGACGATATATTGTTGAGTTTTCTTGAGTGTTGGGGTAGCATCGAATGTGCTCTAGCTCCCAAAATTTGTGGAGGGACTAGAGTACATGAGATCTCCAAGACCCAGAAAGGGATTTGGGAAATTTCATCCAGTTTTGGAGATAATTAATTAATTAATAATTTTGATTATGGACCATAAGTCTAATTTAGAAAAATTAAATTATTAAGGGTAATTAATTTAAACATGTGATGAAATTATCTTAAGTCACACAGATCAAGCTTTCTTTTAATCTTAGCCATCGATTCAAGATCTGATCATGGTCGTTGGTTTCCCAACGAGAAAAGTATAAAGGAAAGGCTTGGGATCATTTGGAGAAGACACACAGAGGCAGAGCACTGAAACTAAGCTGAAGTTCTGGCGCAGGGTTTGCTAAGAACTTTCTGAAGTGTTTCAGCTACAGAGGGGGGTAGTTTAGGCAAAGGGGATGATCTGATCCCAGTGCCTAGAATCAGCAAGAGGCAGAGAGCAGCTTCTAGAGGCAGCGCAGAGAAGCAGAGGCAGTAGCAGCTGCGCAGCGCAGAGAAGCAGAGGCAGTAGCAGCTGCGCAGCGCAGAGGCAGCTTCAGCTACGCAGGTGCTACACAATCGCTTCTGGGGCAACGTTGGGCAGCTGGAGACCCATCTGGGTTACATAGAGACCCTCAGGGACAACATAGGGTCTGCATTTGGCTGAGTCTTGTAAATCTCGTTTGAGGGGGTGGATTGGTCAAGGTTTTGGCTTTAGAACAGCAGGTTACCTGCAGATCTATCTTTTTCTCTATCGGGTTAACCAGTGTGGTGCCCAGATTTGTTATATTCAGAAAACTACTTAATAATATAAACCGTCCAGCAGCCAGAAGTCCGGTTTTCCCGCATTGGGTTTTTACAGGGACTATTGTCCATAAAATCTTGTGTCACTTTGTCTATTGTGCATGTACTTTTCTATCTTAGATCTGAATCGGTGAAAGTCTCTTATGTGTTTACTTCGATGTTAATCTGAAGATTTCAGCATTAATAACTTGCTTAAGTAGGAGAAGTATAACCATATCTAACAGTAGATTTTTGCATAAGTAACATTCAGAAATTTTCACATGGTATCAGAGGGATTGCAAATCTCGCAAGGTCACTAGCAGAAGACTGAAGAATCTTGCTGCAAAAAGCAGCAGAGAGAGCAGCAATAGCAGTAGAAAGCCAGATCTGAAGGGACAGCGCAGTTTCAGAGGGAGCAAAGTCGCGCAGAGGTCAGGGTGACACAGTCTTACGCCATCTCCACGCAGACCCACGTACTTATTGCGCAGAGGCAGCACTGGGATTGTATGCTCACGCAGAGGCCAACTAGGGTGACGCAGATCTAAAGATGTTTGATTCTGAAGTGCCTGAAGCAAAGCTCCAGAACTTCAAAAGTTGCTGGTGGGGTTAAATTTATGAAGTTTTCATAGTTTAGCCTAAGCACTGGGAGACAAAGAGCAGGAGGAGATCAGCTTCTCAGAGGGTTTCTAGCCAAAGAAATATGCAGATCAATCAGAGGATCGAAGAGAGTTGTTTCGTTGATTTGGCAGATTTCCGAGAGAGGAAATCAGTTGTCAGAGGGAGCAGAGGGTGCTTGTTTCGCCAAGGACCCTAGATCCAGGTCTCTAGCTTAGAGAGGAGGAGTTCCGACAGATTTACTGAGCAGATGGCACCTCACGAACTACATGATCAGGATAGGTTGGACGGTCTGTCCAACTTTGTAGTTTGGAAGGCCAGAATCCTGGTAGTCATGGAGGCATACAGTCTAAGGGACCATGCAGAAAAAGTCCTGGAAATGCCAACTGATGTTGTTCTCCTGGAGAAGCACGATGAGGTTGCGGCACATGCCAAATGCTTCATAATGGATGGGGTTAAGGACGATATTGTTCCACACATAACTGAGAAAAAAAAGGCCCATGAGATGTGGAAGGCCTTAACAACCCTAAATGAGGGGAAGTCCGTCCAGAGTAAGATGCTTCTGGAGAATCAACTGCGGTCATTCATGATGACCAAGGGAGAAGAAATAGAGCACTTCCTCTTCAAATTACAGATGATCAGAGATTAGTTGTCTACCATGGGAGCAAAGGTGGAGGATGATGTGATGGTAAGGACTGCACTCAATGTGGTCACAGAAGAGTGGGAAACCTTTGTCCAAAGTGTCTTAGGCAGGGTAGACGTTCTCAACTGGGACAACTTGTGGGCAATCTTACGTCAAGAAGAACTTCGCAGATTCACCAAGAAGCAGTACAACACGGGATCCAGTAAGGTGAAGAAGGAAGATGAAGATGATGCAGCCTTGGCATCAAAGAGGAAGCAAGGGAAGAAGAAGCGTGATCTATCCAAGATCAAGTGTTTCCAGTGCCGCGAATTAGGACATTTCGCCAGCAATTGTCCTCAGAAGAAGAAGGACAAGGAATCTTCTACTTCCAAGGCTGTTGAGGCGGACAATGGGTCAGAAGACGATGCAGCCATGAGCGCTCATGAACCACGTAAGTGGGGTGACATAGATCTGTAGAGCAGCTACAGAGTGGGGGCAGGATCCTTGAGCAGCTCATCTCTTGGATCACATCCGAGCTACGGGAGCCTTAAGACAATAGCGGGACAAGTGGAGCAGTTGGTGCAGAGAATCACGGATGAAGCAGAGGCGAACCTTAAGGCTGAAGGGAGTAGCGCAGTGCAGATGCAGCAGTAGCATAGCAGCAGCAGCGTAGGGGTTGATGTAGCTTCAGCAGTGCAGAGCAGAGCTGCTTACGCAGAGCAAATTTGCAGCAGCGTGGAGGCTTCAGGGGGACATTGCAGCACAGCAGCAGCGTGAGAGATTTCAGCACCTAATGTGACTTCAGCAGTGCAGAAGGAGTCTGCGTACGCAGTGCAGAGTTGTAGTTGTGCATCATCCTCCAAATGACAACACAGATCAGCAGCCGATGGAGCTTCAGTGATGAGGATGCAGCCCAATTGACTTGTATGTCAAAGATTGGGCAGGAGCTTCAGTTGTTTCTCTCAGCAACTTAAGATGCAGTGCAGTAGTTGGCAGCACAATGCAGCAGATTGAGAGGGAGCTGCAGTACAGATGCGGCAGTGGCGGTGGTAGCATCATGGGCAGTAGTACAGAATGGCAGCAGCAGCACAGTGATGAAGGGCAGCATGCCCAGCATCAGTGCAAAGACCCACACCAGAGATCAATGCAGAGCTTTGGGGTGAAGCAGAGTTGTACTAGAGCACATTCCTCACTAAGAGGGAGTGTTCGGGTAGCATCAGATGAGGTGCAGCTCCGAAAATTTCTCGAGGGACTAGAGTACATGAGAACTCCAAGACCCAGAAAGGTATTTGGGAAATTTCATCCGGTTTGGGAGATAATTAATTAATTAATAATTTTAAATATGGACCCTAAGTCTAACTTAGGAAATTATTAAAGGTAATTAATTTAAACATGTGATGAAATTATCCTAAGTCCCACAGATCAAGCTTTCTTTTAATCTTAGCCATCGGTTCAAGATCTATCATGGTCGTTGGTTTCCCAACGAGAAAAGTATAAAGGAAAGGCTTGGGGTCATTTGGAGAAGATACACAAAGGCAGAGCACTAAGACTAAGCTGAAGTTCTAGGGCAGGGTTTGCTAAGAACTTTCAAAAGTGTTTCAGCTGCAGAAAGGGGTAGTTTAGGCAAAGGGGATGATCTGATCCCAGTGCCTAGAATCAACAAGAGGCAGAGAGCAACTCCCAGAGGCAACGCAGAGAAGCAGAGGCAGCAGCAGCAGAGAGGGCAACAGTTGCACAGCGTAGAGGCAGCTTCAGCGACGCAAGTGCTACGCAGTCCCTTCTGGGGCAGCGTAGGGTCTGTGTCACCTATTCTGGGGTTACGCTGCCCTCTCCAAGCCATCGCAGAGGCTGTCTAGGCTGACGCAGGGGCTTCAAAGGCAGCGCTGGGGTTTCTAGGGCCAGAATTTGGCTAAGTGTTGTAAATCCCGTGTGAGGGTGTGGATCAGTCAAGGTTTTGGCATTAGAACAGCAGGTTAGCTGCAAATCTATCTTTTTCTCTATCAGGCTAATCAGTGTGGTGCCAAGATTTGTTGTATTCAGAAAACTACTTAATAATATAAACCCTCCAGCAGCTAAAAGACCAATTTTCCCGCATTGGGTTTTTTTGGGGACTATTGTCCAGAAAATCTTGTGTCACTGTCTATTGTGCATGTACTTTTCTGTTTTAGATCTGAATCGGTGAAAGTTTGTTATGTGTTTACTTCGATGTTAATCTGAAGATTTCAGCGTTAATAACTTTCTTAAGTAGGAGAAGTATAACCAGATCTAACAGCATATTTCTGCATAACTAACATTCAGTAATTTTCACTGATATCTTGCAGGAGGGCTGCAGCCAAAGGACTGTTTTGAGGGCCATTTCGGAGGGGTGCAGACCCTTAGAAAGGCTGCCGCAGCCCTACACAGTCCTGCTGTAGGGTGTCGCAGCAATTTGGAGGCAAACCGAGGAGAAGTCAAGGGCTAGGACAGCCCAGAATTGAAGCAGCAATCCTTGGCCCCTCAAGAAAAGGCATCCGCACCTCCAAAGGGCAAATCTGGGCAGATTTAGGAGCTGTTAGGGGACTGCATTTTAGTGCCCTAATCAGCCCTAGATCCCAGCGTTTGGAGAAGATCTCATACAGTGAGCTGAAGTATGTTTTTGATGACATTCTTGCAGGTGTTGGATCCAAGTTTTGGGTCAGTTTTGGATCGGTTTTGTTTCCAGCCTGTGCGAGCCAATTTGGAGGCTTGACTGGGTGATCGGGAGCCTTTGTAGGAGCAGATCTTGCAGTGATTGTATTGGGTGCCATTGGTCTGGTGGAGGGCAGCATGTTGGCTACCCAAAGTAGCCCTAGACAAGCTATCATGAAGTGATGAAGAAGAGCTGAAAGTTGGGTGAAGATTGGTGCCGAAAGTGCAGCACTTTGATAGACAAAAGTGACCGCTAGCCTGGCAGATTGGAGCTCGGGAATTGTGCAGCCTAGGGAGCAGATTGGATCAGTCCGTGACACATGTACATGCAGCAGAAGGGACTTGCAGCAGTGTTAGGTGGCAGCCTTCCTAGAGTCTCGATGTGTTGTCCTTTGAAGGACTAAGGGTCAGCTAGTGAGCAATACGGAAGCAAAAGACTGGCAGGACAAGATACGACATCGAGTTTGCGCAGCGTGTTTGTCATTGTATCTTGTATTCCATAGACTGTTGTATTATTCAGATTGGTTTAATATAACAAAGATTGGGTTGTACATTGTTGTACAATCTTTGTTAAAGTTGTCTACACTTGTGCATGTGTGATTTACTGCTTTATATTTTCTGCTGTGCAAAGTAGTTCTGGTTGAGATTCTTGGTTTGGTAGCATCAGTGATTTTAAGACTCTAACCTAGACCCATGATCTTGGAAATTCAATACCATTCAGTTCAAGGTGGTTCTTGGTAACAGTGCAGTGCTGTTTTTGTAGTGAACAGCTTGTAGAGGTTTCCTTGAAAGTTTTTTTTGAAGGAATGAAAAGCTGATTTTACGAAGTAATTACCTATGAATCTGTGAAACTGATTTTATGCTTCCACTATTTAATTTCCAACTGTTTGTGGTTGGTGCTATGGTCTGAAATTTATTTCTGCATTATTTAGATTCAGCAATTACTTCTCTAATTGAGATCATAAGGATTTTACTATTTTAGTGACGTAGGCATGGGAATTTTCACACTCGACATTGACCCATTCTCTTGAATCACAACCAAAAATAATGCAACTTACTAAATTTTAATCATGTAAAACCATAGGGTAGATATGGGGACACCAAACCTGTCATTGAAGCAGTTATTGGAATAAAATTAGAGGGAAGATAAACATGCGAATCGATTTCAATATCATACAATGATAATGCCTGTGGTTTTCTGAAGAGGGAACATATTACAAGGGCATGCAAGCACCTAAACTGCATCTTAGACCTCATATTACATAATGTTATCTGAAACATTATTAACCAGTAATCAACATACAAAACCACACCTATTCATAACAAGGAACAATCTAAATAGGGATGAAAAGATCACAGAAATTTATATGCTACTGGCAATCACTCATGCAAACATGCAAACACGCAATTTTTTTACTCCAATAAATAGAACAGCAGCACGAAGCAGGTGGTTTCAAAATAACATCCCTCAACTCAAAATCAGGGCGTAGGAAATAACTTGTCTCCCATCAAAATTCAATGATCTAAAGGTATTACCACGATATGTGGCAGAAGGACTATTTAAAGATGGAAAAGAATACAAAAAATTACAAAACATTACATGTCCACAGGAAGGAAGAAATGGTGTCAACAATGTACATAACCCAAAATAGTTATATCTGGATAGGTACACACCATGGAACCTGTAGATTTGATATTTATAGCACCAGTTTGAATTTGATTTGCAATGGTGGTTCATTTTTGGCATTAATATCACCAATTTCATTTGTGGCTATGACAGCTGATTGCTTGCCTGCTGCATGCCCCTTTTTAATCATAAATAGCCAGGAAATTGTTGCATTTTTTGTGACAACAAAGAAATACATTTCAATGAAAACTTGTAGAAGGAAAAAGCAATTTGTCTTGTGACACCTCTGCAATTTAAAGTGCAAACTCATACCTTGTGATCAAAAAATGATAATAAAGAAGAGCTATATTTCCAACATCAATAACTTATTTGAGAAACCAAAACTTTCTCCTAATCACTTTTGTGAAACCACAAGGCTAATGTATTGAAAGTTCAAACTGTATAATAACGAGACAACTTGCAGCCCAAATCAAAATAATCTAAATTTAAGCATGTGACAAGAGAACCAAGATGCTGCAAAGAAAGACAACTAGACCTACATTAGATGGGTATCCATCCTCTGAAATCAGGAACACAATTCAATAATGGAGGAAGCCTTTGCAATCAACTTCATCTAGAAATTAAAAATCAGTTGCAGGTTATCAAGAATATTGCAGAAGAGGATAACAAATAAATTGAGCATTCTCTACATGGATTCTCTTACAATCTACATGTCTTAGAAACCTTATTAAATATCACACCTTTTGATGTGCACACCAGGGATGAAAAGAGACACAGCATTTCACAACTCTACACTGGATACACAAACCACCAGGCCGGTTGCATATAGAGCAAACCTGAAAGAAGAGGCAAAATGTTTACAATGAGCAGCTATAAACAGATAAGTACTTTCAACTTAAATTCTCAAAAATGTGTGTTACAACATAGAGGTGGAAGGAAAAAAATACGGCATCATTGGAAACAAATAACGTTTCCTAGATTTCAAATAGACAGATATGAAAACACCCACAAAGGTTATAACTTATGATAAATAACAACAAATAGAAACTACCCACCGGAAGAGAAAAAGGAAGCTGAACTGCAATGAAGTCATTTATTAAACTAAAGTTGTTGAACTTTCCAATCAGAACTCCTAAATGATTAAATGCTAAAATAAATTTTAAGTAACATATATTTTCACACAAACATGGATACAGTAAATGACATAATATTACATACTAAGAAAAGAAGGTATTTTCTTCCACGTAGACATCAAGACTTAAGAGCAGGAAATTTTGAACATCCATAAAAGCTTCCAACAAATATATGCAATTAAAAACTATCCAGAGAAAACCAACATTAGAAGGAAGGCAGCCTCTCTGTATATGTGTATGTATGTAATTACTAAAACTAAAGATTTCTGACATGTTCATCTGTCTAGCAGTTATCAAACAGTTAAATTATGCCTTAGTGTAGGCTTAAATAAAGCATTTATACAAGTGAATATGCCACCCTTTTATTTGCATCTTTCAAAACCTCTTTGCTTTTGTCTGTGATAATATAAAGCTTACCAGTTTCCTTCTGGGAAGAACAGCTCCAGAGACATCAAATATACCCATAGTACTAACATTTAAGCACCTCGTTCCAGGCATCCACAGCCCACAAACCATGTGTACCCATTGAGGTACAGTTGGGTCATGCACGGCAGCAGTGATAGTATTATTTAACTTGAATTCACTATTCAAATATTTTTTAACCTTCCCTACTTGACCAGAGTCTCTTTCTGTATCATCTTCAAGACAGCTTCTAAAGCACATTTTGTTGCATTCCTCTTTTCCAAATGATACGATATTAGATGTGCTGAATCCAGGAGACGGTAATCCTGTTTTGCTACTTTCTGAAATTCCAAAAAAGGGCTTGGTACTGACTTCATCAATTGTGTCACTCTCACTAGAAAGACGAGCCATCTCACCTAGCAAAACCTTCAAACTATTGTCATTTGTCATTCGCCATTCTTGCAACAAACTCTTCACAACATTCCGTGTCTTCTGTGCCCGTGTCATTGCTCCCCCTCCATAGCCACAAAGGACACATACCTATGCACATCATATTTCAACATTAATTCACGCTCTCAGAATATAGAAAAGCAATATTAATTCCAATAATTCTGGAAAGGGAAAATAATACATTAAAACAGTCTCCGAAAAGAAAGAATATAACAATAAAGAGATGGAATCAACCTGGTAGAACTATGAATATCAGTCAACTAGATTGCAAGAGAGGTATTTTACAGGAATGCGTTCAATGAACATCATTCCTGGTACAGAGATGGTGACAAAGGAACATGATTGTCTAGGAAACTCAAGTAGACAAGCAGCTCCTGACAAGAGTATTAAGAAAGAACTGCCAACTTAACAGAAAAGCACATTAAATTTATTATTTCTTACAGAAGTCAAACTTGCGTAGGAAATTTCCTGGATTAATATTATCTTTCCAAATCCTACTTTATTCTTAATTAATATCATCTTTGCAATTCCTAGTTTATCAGAATAAAATTCCATTAAATATGCATTTATCATTTCACAATGCAACCTACAGAAACTTTATTTCTCAAACAAATTTGAAACAAACAACAATATTGCACCTTACAAAATGAAAATTTAATTATTTTAATGTTAAAAGTTAAAACATTATCTTTCCACGTACTAGCGCATGCTTTTATTTTTCTATAGGAACAACCTCCATAGGTGGGTCATTCCTCCAGTTGATCTCGTTCCTCTTCTATGTCCCTGTTCCCTCTAAAACCTCTTCTTTAGAACCATGCACTTGAGAATTGAAAGTAGTAGCCTTCTCCCACAAAATCTTGGATTGCTCTCAGGGCATCTTCCAAGGAAAAAGGCCTTAGTAGCAATATATCCTCTGTAATGAGTGTTGCAGACCATTAAAATAGACTGTAATTTTCATGGGATGGTTATTGCAAAGATTCACAGTTGAATGCCCATAAACTCGTAATTATAATCTTTGAGTACCGCTCAGTATCACAGATTAGTGATGTAACACTCGCATGTTTCTTAATGTCGAGCTAGGAAAATTGCCATTCTCAAAAATTACAAATAGACAAGATCAAGCAACAACTCAAAGACTCCACAATTTTTCCAACAATATATGTATAATGTCTTCATCCTTCTCAATGCAACCAAGATTGTCCTCTTCCACCCCATAGGAAAAATAGAGACAATTCTCCCTTGATGTTTCTTATGACAACATAATGCTAGAGCAACCTTCAAAAATTAAGACCAGGGCTTTTAACACAAATGGAAAAATAAAAACAGGACCAGACTTCACATTGAAATAGAAGAATGTTCACTCAAGACTTTAACCTAGCTGGGCATTCTATTGCAAGTTCAATGCCCAAATACATACAAGGTAATTCTTTGAAGGTTTGTCAAACCAGAAGAACTATACTAATTAATAGTTTCAGACAAAGGCTTGAATGTGCCAATTAAACAAGCATCGCAGATTCCACCCAGGCCCTACCGACCCCTCCCAAACTCCCAAAACCCATAGAACCTGGGCACCCCACCCCCAACTGTCACCTCCAAAGAACATTGACCACCTGCAAATCTGAAGGAACATAATACTAGATCATAAGCAACCTGCAAAACTCCAGCATCCCTCAAGTCAAAATCTCAAAACACCAAATCATGAGCTCTTCAGGATGCCTGGCAAAGATAATGACATCTCCATAAGAGACAAAGATAAGAAAACCACATCTCTCAAAGTCACAACGAAAGCAATCTACATAAGTTGGCTCATCAATCTTGAAATAGCAGGCTTGTGGTATAAGTAACAATCCTTGCAAGGCTACCAACAGTTTGTGAACATGAGAATCCCTCTAACGCACCTCCAAAAACTAAAACAATCTGATATAGGTGAACTCCCTCTCAATCAGAGAATCTTGAAGCAAGAGTAACTTCATGGTCAATTTCCTCTATCACAGAGAATCCAACAACCCTATCCCCACAATCTACAATATTTCCATTAGCTAAAACCAATGTTGCACGAAGCGGGGACGTTTTTTGGAAGCGGGGACACAGAAACGTCATTTCCCAAAAATCTAGGAAGCGAAGCGTATCGGTAGCGTCTACTATATATATATATATATATATATATATATATATATATATTTGCATTTATATTAAAAAAAAACATCCAAAACACCAAATTAGTTGTAGAAGATATGGAAACATGCATATTTGTACATAAATCAAGATAGATATGGCATCCATTATACATTAATGATTAATTATTCGAGCATCAACCATCTAGATGCATCAATGATGTAGAATCTAGATTCTTCTCCTCTTGTCTAGCCTTTGCCTCTACCTCGATCTTCTAGGATATTAGTCAACATTGCCCAATTTTGATCAAACTACCTAATGATTAATCCAAGCCTTAAAATATGGTAGAAAAATATTAACATGCTTGATTGATGATTTTGACTTGATTGAAAAGTAATTTTTTGCTAACAGCATGACAAACGAGTTCAACAATAAACACCACCAACACTAGGGTACATATAGGGTTTGGTGCTCTTGATTAAATGTCAATCACATACCCTCATACATGATATAATATAATGAAATGCCACAATCCCATTGATCCTGAATTCCTGAAAACTATTAAGTCTGCTGAATTTTGAATAGGAAACGAAATTCTATTTTCTCCATATGATGTCCAATGAGGTTGGAACCACTCTAAAACATCCTAAGTCATTTCATGGTATTGTTAAAAATTTAAGTAAAAGGATGAAAAAGAAAGATAAAAGTGACATTCTCATTTATCTTTCATTTTCATCTTTTTACTTTAAGAATTTAACATTACCATGAGGGAGCATATAGGAAGAATCTAAGGAGCATCAAGGGAGCACCTTTGGAGTGTCCAAGAAGCCCAACCCAACTTAAGTCAAAGAAAAAAATATATATTTAGAACCTTGTGGAACCGGCCATCTACCTTCGGATTCGATTGGGATCCGTGCCTGATCCGTTGAGGATCCGTAGTTCGGAAATCCGGAACCATGGATCGGGCCGACACGATTTTGAATTTCCAGGAATCGTCTTCGCCAACCCGATACACGATTCTGGATTTCCAAACAGCAGATCCCCCACGAATCCGTATGAGACACGATTGTTGGTTTGGATCCTTGGGCGGGGTGGGGGGGCGTTTCCTGCAACATTGGCTAAAACCATTGAATCACCCTCAACATCATCCTCCATCATGTTATCACACCTCTCCTCAACAAAATTGTAAGACTCGCATGTTGAAGAAACCATTGCACTTTTACAAACATATCTCCTACAAGGTATACTCACTTGCCCTAAAGATTAGGAGCTCTAACATGCTCCTAACCCTCCGCAAATTTAGAACGTTCATCCAAACTCTCACTAGAATGTGCAAGTGTCACTAGATCAACGAGTAATCTATAAAGGCCACCATCTCTCATCCCTCAAGTCAAAATACTCGAACTAGCTATACTATAATCACTAATGGTGCATCGTTGACCCTCAAATGCAACTCTATCATATACATCTATAATACAAGAATCTTTTCCAAACCAAGAATGACTAATGAGTAGAACATCACTCAACTCAAGAACATATGAAGTCATTTATAAGGAAACGGAGCCCACTCCTCTCACCAGATAATTAGCATCATCACCAATCTCCACATTAGTCCCTCCCTCTTGCTTCATAAACTTGTTGAATAATGACTTGTCATATGTCATATGTCTCGAAGCTCCACTATCCACATACCATCCAACATTAGAAATATTGTTAGAGATCAAACAAGAGCCCATGGAAAAGGCAAGCTCAAACTGAGAGGGATCCTCCTCTGCACCTACTACAAACCTAGTTGGAAACCTATTTAGCTCCCTTTTCCTCCTTCGATGGGCATGTTGCCACAAAATCTAGCAAGTGTCTTGTTACCACTCAAACCAACCGGGGACCTAAAAGGGGCTCCTAAGAGGGCAGCTGCTAGGTCAAGGGAAACGATGGAGACATAGCCCATTGTCACCACAGCTACGACTCCCTACTCTTTATGGACTTTCACCGATAGGAGGAGACTCGGTAATTAGGAAGCCACTTACAAAGGATGGATCAACAAATATAAGTGAAGTGACCTTAAAGACACTTTCCCTAGGATAGGATTAAGAATAGCATGCTTTCTCTTTAAGCAAGGTACAAGACTTTCTAGGGAAATGAGGTGAGGATTTGAGGGTTAGGTTGAAGGAATATGACTTTAAAAGGAGTTTCAAAATCCTTAAAATCCTTATAGAACTTGGATTCCCGAGTTTCCCTTGATGAATTGTCTTTGATAAGAAATGGGACCACACGGGGCCAAGTCAACCCAAGCCCAGGTTAAGGGGATGGAATCTAGCAACCGATGGTATTCTTAACCTGACCAAGGTGAGGGGAAAGGATCAAACAAGAATTTTCACCCAAATATGTCAAATTGATCCTATTAGGTATTAGCCTTGGAAAACCAGGGAAAAACTTGATCCTAGACATAGGACTTGGGATATCCCGAAATTCCACTGTCGGATTTCCTTCAAATTTGGAGGAGAACTAGCGGACCCACCAACACAGTAGATCCTAGGAGATTGAAGTTTTTCTAGGGTCAGTTTCCCAGCAAATTGATGCCCTAGGTGACCTAATGAGGCTAGACCTAGGAAAGGGAGGAAAAAGGTGAAAAGTGGGGTTGAAATGATCACCCTTTACTGGACCAGTGCCTAATTCCTCTTGGGGATATGGAGTCAAGGAGACTTGTGAAGACGGATTTTGTTTCTTGTTCAAGGAGGCTCCAAAAGTCGACTTCATCCAATGTTAAAGGCAAGAGAAGAAAAGTGACTTTAAAGCATTTATACTTCATTACAAATGGTGAAGGCTTATCAAGATAACACGATCTCTGGGACAATTCATTCATCCAACATGGCCCATGCATGGAGATAAGCTATATAGACACATAATTCCACATTATACACATGCAGCAATTATCCCTAATAATAGCGAGGTTCCAATGTATTCAACAAAATGAAAAATAACGTTAAACTTGCACTTACATGTTAGAGAATATATCCAACCAGCATCACAATTGCAATATAAGAAGCTCCAAGATAGAAAAGAACTCAATCCATAGATCAAAATTCATCCATCATCCAAAAATATCGACCAAGAAGCAAAAGGCAGAAGGGTGAATGGAAGGAAGTGATGGGCAACAGCACCATCCCCTCCACGCATAGTTACGCGGTCTAGGGAGGGACTGCATAGTCCATCTACGCAGGATGACACAGAGGGTGTAGACGGGCAGCCCGTGTGTCGGGAATTCTTCCGGAGTGTCCGAAAATTAATGCCAGGTGTATGCTATTTTATTTTGCTCACTAAGACTTTTGCAAAAGATCTTTTCATTGTTGAAGATAAATACAAACCCTCATCTGTTGCATCAGTTTTCCCACATTGGGTTTTTCCGGGGACAATTGCCCAAAAATAATTGTGTTCATATGGTTGTTTCTATTGTGCTACATGTGTTATTTTTGTTCTTCTGCTTTTGATTAGAGTGAAGCACTGCAACTGTGTTTATTTCAAAATTTACAGGAGCATCTGTAAATAACTTATCTAATCAATAGGCGAGATAAATCAATCAATACAATAATAATTTTCAGATTTCAAAATTTCACATGGTATCAGAGCAAAAGGCTAAAGACAGAAAGCAAGAATCTGCTATGGACCAAAGATCCGACATTCGGAAGGGTTCACGCAGTCTCCCAGAGCACGCAGAAACGCAGAGGGGACATGACATGACAGTGTTGGCATCCAGACTAGAGGAGGATCTCGCTTGTGTGTCAAGCATGGCTCCTCCAAGTGTTTGGTTACTTGGTATATTGACAGTGGAGCATCTGCTCATATGACGGGGGTTCGAGAATGTTTTTCGAACTACCATGAAGAACAGATGAATTTTCAGATTACTATGGGAAACAAGGCCAAGTGTACCCCCATTGGAAGAGGTGCCATAACATTTCAGACAGAAGCTTGCAACAAGATTCGGGCCACAAATGTTCTGCATGTACTAGGGTTGGGAATGAATTCGCTCTAACTGTCTCAGCTTCAGAACAAGGGTTATGACGTATACTTTATTCGAAACAAAGTTTATGTCAAACATCCTAGCTAGAGCAAGAAGGCACAAATTGGAGTAAGGAGTGATAAATTATATAAGCTCCAACTTGAATCCCCCGTGGCTCTGATTAGCAGTATAGACGAAAGAGATTTGAATGAATTATGGCACAGAAGGATAGGGCATTTACATCATGGAGCCTTGAAGATTCTCAAAAAAACTGTCATAGGAGCTCTTGAACTCAACACAAGGAGAGATGAAATCTGCAGGGGATGTGTACTAAGGAAGTATGCTAAAGCAGCGTTTCCAAGAAGCAGCAGCAAGGCCAAGAGCGTATTGGAGTTAATACACTCAGACATTTGTAGTCCAATGTCCACAACCGCTCTCAGTGGTGCAAAGTACTTTGCTACCTTTATTGATGATCATTCCAGAAAGACTTGGATCTATTTTCTCAAAACCAAAGATGAAGTCTTTGAACATTTCAAAGAGTTCAAAGCATTGGTAGAAAATGCAACAAGAAAGATGATTAAGAAGTTGCGGTCGGATAATGGTGGAGAGTATATCGATAAAGACTTCACCAGTTTCTGCGCAAAGGAAGGCATCAAGAGAGAATGGACAACTCCATACAATCTAGAGCAGAATGGAGTTGCAGAAGGAAGAACCAGACCATTGTAGAGGCTCCAAGGGCAATGCTATATGACCAAGATATGCCCAAATTTTTGTGGGCAGAAGCCTGAAATACAGCAGTGTATGTGCAGAACAGAGTACCCCATAGAGCAATGGGGAAGGTAACTCCTGAGAGTGTGTTCACAGGCAGCAAACTGGAGGTGAGCCATATTAGGATATTTAGCAACATGGTGTATTTCCATGTTCCAAATGAGAAGAGGAAGAAGTTGGATCAGATTACAGAAAAAGGTATCTTGTGGGCTATAGTGAAAACGCGAAAGCATATCGCATCTATATTCTAGAAAGCAAGAAAATCGTAGTAAGGCGGGACGTGAAATTCATGGAGGAGAGAGCCTTCAAGAAATCCCGGGAAATGGCTACAGATATGCAGATTGAGGAGGATCCACTACTATAGCCTCAACGGCCTACAGAGGATGGGTCAAGTGCCTCTCCACAGCACAAGGATTCTGAGGAGAGTTCCTCCGAAGATGAGCAGGCAGGAGAGCAAGTAAGACCGCCCACCACCAATGGAAGACCAAGCAGAGAACTCCAACAAATTCTAAAGGATGTAGAAGAATTTGTTGGAGCCCCTAGAGACGGGAAGAGGATACGGAGGCAACCTAACAGATACCAGGCCGTGGTAGCTCAGGTTGGAGAACCCTCCAGCTCTCGGGAGGTAGCTCAGCATCAGGTGTGGGTGGATGCCATGGTGGAGGAGTATAGCTCCATCATGACAAACGATGTTTGGGAAGTAGTCCCTAAACCACAGGACAGATCAATTGTAGGATCAAGGTGGATCTACAAGATCAAGTATGTTGCAGACGGAAGCATAGAGAAGTTCAAGGCTAGATTTGTGGCTAAGGGGTACGCACAAAAGGAAGGGATCGATTATGAGGAAACCTTTGCCCCTGTACCACGCTACACTTCTATTAGATCCCTCATCTCTCTAGCAGCGCAAATGGGATGGGAGATTCACCAGATGGATGTCAAGGCAGCATTATTGAACAGGGTGATAGAGGAGGAAGTGTACATAGAACAGCCAGAGGGCTTCGAGACACATGAGCAAAAAACTCATGTTTGCAGGCCTAAGAAAGCTTTGTATGGTTTAAAACAAGCTCCCAGAGCATGGTATGGGTGAATTGATAGCTATTTACAGAAGATGGGGTTCGTCAAGAGTGACGCGGATCCGAATCTCTACTACTTGAGAGTAGGGGATAGCCATTAATCCTAGTATTATATGTGGATGATCTGTTTCTTACTGGATCATCCAAGCTCATCAAGGACTACAAGGAGAATCTAGCTATGAAATTCGACATGAAGGATCTGGGGCAGATGTATTATTTTCTTGGTTTGGAGGTCTGGCATCAGAAGGGAGAAATCTTCCTAGGGCAAGGAAGATACACTACAGAAATCCTGAAGAGATTTCAGATGGAAGACTATAGACCCATGGCCACGCCAATGATTACAAACTGGAAGAAGATAGACACAACAGAGGATGATGAGGTTGATCCCACCTTGTATAGGCAGTTCATCGGATCATTGATGTATCTTGTCAATACCAGACCAAACATATGTTATGCAGTGAATACCCTCAGTCAGTTCATGGTGGAACCAAGGAGGGCTCACTGGGCAACAGCCAAACATGTTCTCAAATATCTGAAGGAGGCAGTCGAATATGGATTGAAGTACACCAAGGGAAATGAGGTCTAGTTGAGTGGGTTTACAGATGCAAATTGGGCTGGAAGCACAGTGGATCGGAAGAGTACTAGTGGGTACTGTTTCAGTCTCGGATCAGGAATGACCTCCTGGTGCAGTAGTAAATAGAAGTCTGTCGCACTAAGTTCAACCAAGGCAGAGTATATGGCAGCGAGCACATCTTCGTGCGAAGCCATATGGCTTCGTAAATTACTCTTGAACCTACTCAAGAAGAGGATGGAATCGACCAAGATTATGGGTGATAATCAAAGTTGCATCAAGCTCTCTGAGAATCCTGTGTTTCATGACAAGTCGAAACACATTGACATTCGGTGCCACTTCATCAGGGACCATGTCCAACGACACGCAGTGCAGTTGAGGTACACTCCTACAGGGGAACAGGTGGCAGATATCCTCACCAAGGCTCTGAGTAAGATTAAGTTCACTTACTTCAGAGAGAAGATGGGGATGGTCGAGAACCCCTTCCATTAGAGGAACGGGTGGTCTTCAGAGACAAAGGGAGCTGCAGTATGGATGTGGCAGTGGCAGAGATAGTGTCACAGGCAGCAGTACAGAAGCCAGCAGTGCAGAGATGAGAGGCAGCAGCTAGGACATGATCGACGCAGCAGATGTTCTAGAGTCAAAGTAGTAGAGTGGTATCTTGCTTGAACACTTTCCTCACTAAGAGGGAGTGTTGATTTTATAGCATCGGGAAGTGTTCCAAGTCTCAAATCTGGTGGAGAGGCTTGGACAACATTTATCCAAAGAGCCCAGAAATCGTTTGTGAAAATTCCACTCGGATCTTGCTTTATTAAAATAATTAATTATTTTAATGCAGATCCTAAGTCTAAACTTACGGAAATTAAATAATTAAAGGGTGTTAATCAAGCAGAGTGTGAATCTTCTAGAAAACGGAGATCAAGTCATTTTTTAATCTGAGCCATTGATTAAAGATATAATCTTGGTCGTTGATTCATCAACGAGAGGATTATAAGAAGAGGCTTGAGAGTCATTTGGAAATCAATCCGGGGACATTCTTAGCTTAGTTTTAAAAAACGGCCGATTCGAATCGGACCAGGCCTGGTCGACCGAGCCATTAGGCTTGTCGGTCCGACCAGGTACAAGAAACGGCCAGTTGGCCGGTTTGTTACCGAGCCAGCCGGTTTTTGTACTGGCTCGGTAACAAACCGGCCGACCAGGCCTGGCCCGAGTTAACTCGGCCGAGCCAATTCCGCCGGCCGGTGGGCCCAAAAACTCGACTTTTGTAGACTTGAAACCGAATTTTATTCTGTTGTTAGGTTTGTTTGAGGTTTTCTAACCCCTCCCCATGCTATTTAACTAACCCAACCCCTCTCAATACCTCACATCTTTCTCATTCAATTTGCTTGAGCATTTGTGAGAGTTTTCTGAAGATTGTGGAGTTGGTTTTGGAGCAGCTTTGAAGAGTCTTTTGGGCAAGCTTTGGAGCAGCAGTGAGGAGCTTATTGGGCAAGCTTTGGAGCAGCAGTGAGGAGCTTATTGGGCAAGCTTTGGAGCAGCATTGAGCTAGAGGAAGCTAGAGGCTAGAGGTATTTATTTTTTCTCTTCTAAATCTGCCTTTGTTTGTTTTATTTATTTAGCAAATCTAGCATTTGTCATTTGCATTTGCATAGTTTTTGGCATTTGCCATTTGGTGAAAGAAATGAACATAGAATGAATAGTTTTTTTTTTTGTTTTCATGTTCAGATTTAAACATTTTATTTCCAAGTCAAAAACTCAGTCCAAAATGGCCCCTAGAGCAAAAGACTCTGCTTGGGCATATGCTGAAATGGTTGGGGATCAAATGTTTTGCAAATTTTGCAAGAAAAAATTAAGGAGGGTGGAGGGGGCATTCATAGACTGAAACTACATTTGGCTGGTGTTAAAGGCCAAATCACTGCATGTGAAGCAGAAAACATTGGGGAAATTAGGAAGCAGTTGAAAGAACAGTTTGACAAGTTTGAGCAAGACAAAAATAGGCAAAAAGAAATACAGGTTGAAATTGGGAGGAAGAGGAATCTACAACATATGATGGCTGCCAACTCAAGTTTTGAATCTTTTAATTATGAGGATTCCTCATCTATCCCTTCCACTGATGCATCAAAAAACCCCTTTCGCTATGTTCCTCCCTCTAGGGAGTCTATTTCTGACAAGGGTAAGGGTGCAATGAGAAACAAGGGTACTATTAAAAGTTTTTTTGTGCCCTCATCTCCTTCTGATGGTGCAACAGCATATGGTCCTAGTCCTCACACTGTGCAACCCACTTTAGATGCTCATTGGAAAAAAGAATTGAGAGATGATGCTTGTGAATACATTGCTAGATGGTGGTATGATGCTGATATTCCCTTTAATGCTACTCGTTCACCATATTATGAACCTATTTTTGATGCCATATATGTTGCTGGAAAGGGCTTCAAACCTCCTACTCTGCATGAGTTAAGAGGATCTTTTTTGCAAAGAGAGATTTCAAACATTGATGATTATTTGAAAGAGTTCAAAAACTCATGGGCACGTACAGGATGTACCATCATGTCAGATGGATGGACTGATCAGAGGAATCGTACCATCATAAACTTTCTTGTCTTTTGTCCACGGGGAACCATGTTTCTAAGATCAGTTGATGCATACGATAGGGTGAAAGATGCACAGTTGTTGTTACAACTTTTGGATGAGGTTGTTGAAGAGGTGGGGGTGGCAAATGCTGTTCAAATCATCACAGACAATGCCTCTAACTATGTTCTTGCTGGTAAATTGTTAGAGGAAAAACACCCAACCATCTTTTGGACCCCATGTGCTGCACATTACATAGACCTCATGCTTGAGGATATTGGCAAAATAGACTGGATCAAGAACACTGTAGAGCATGCCAAATGCATCACAAAATATATTTACAATCACTCATGGATTCTGAGTCTGATGAGGAAATACACAGGGGGCAAGGAACTTATTAGGCTTGCCATCACTAGATTTGCAACACATTTTTTGACATTGCAATCTATGGGTGCCCAACAAAGAAACTTGCAAAAGATGTTTTCTAGTGATGAATGGAATGAAAGTCAGTTCTCTCGCAAACAGGATGGCAAAGACATGAAAAGGAAAGTTGTTGAAGAAATATTTTGGAAAAAGGCAGCAAACATTGTGAAACTTGTTGAGCCATTGGTTAAGGTGTTGCGCTTGGTGGATGGGGAAAGATTGGCTATGGGCTTCATTTATGAGGCTATGGATCAAGCAAAGGAGCAGATAAGGGCAGCATGCAAGGATAGAGTGGCTAAGTATGGGCCCATTTGGGAAATCATTGATCAGAGATGGAACAATCAACTCCATCGCCCGATACATGTAGCTGGGTATTTTCTGAACCCAAGGTATCATTATAAAGCTCAGGAAACAGGAGCTTTGACTGGGGAGGTTAGAGATGGATTGATTGACTGCATTGATCGCATGATCCCCATAGAGAGTGAGCAGTTGAAGATACACAAGCAGATCACTATGTTCAGCGATGCCACTGGTACCTTTGGCAAGAACCTTACAATGATTGCAAGGAAATCAGATGAGCCAGGTAAACAAAGAATTTCAATTTTCAAATTTATATTTTATAATTTATTATTTTGTATAATTGTTTATAAAATTATAATTTCAATTTCAAAGTTAGATATAAATTGTTGAGCTAACTGAAACTCATTTTTTGCAGCATAATGGTGGGAGGCATTTGGTAGCCACTGTCCTGAATTGCAGAGGTTTGCAATCCGCATTTTGAGTCAAACTTGCAGTGCTTCTGGGTGTGAGCGCAATTGGTCCGTCTTTGAGAGGATTCACACACACAAGAGAAACCGTTTGGAGCAAAAACGGTTAAATGATCTAGTGTTTGTCCAGTACAACCTCCGACTAAGACGGAACCAATTGCTGAACAAAAGACCTGATTCAGATTCCATTGTGTTGGAGGATATCGATCCAACATCAGATTGGGTAGTGGAGTCTTGTCCACCAGAGTTTGACATAGATGGGGGGATTGACTTCGATTTAGTGATGGAGGATACTATGCTCAATGTAGATCCACTAGTAGCAGACCCAGTCCCAAGCCATCCAGTTGCAGGTGCAGGCACTTCCTCTAGTCAGCCACGATGGAGACGCATAGCTCGTCTATCTGATTCTCAAGGTGGTAAGAGCAAGGGTATAGTTCCAGTTGAGGATGTTGATTCAGAGGAGGCGAAGCGAGCATCTTCCCCCTCTGGTTCAGAGTTTGAGGAAGAGGACATTGGCTTGTCACAGTCAGATGACTAGCAGTAGTTACTAGTGACTAGTCATGTTTTGTTGTAGAGGCCATTTAGAGCCTCCTTAGTTATGTTTTTTGTTTTGATCTCTATATCATCATCATGTATTGGTCCTTGGACAGTGCACTAGGTGCAATTTTGATATAATGGATATATTCATGAGCCTACTTTGATCATATGTTGTCTTTTGTCTATATTGTAATGCTTTGTGTTTGGAAACATGAATAAAAATTTATGTTTTTGTACAAAAAAATTAATATTTAATGTATTAATTACAAAAACCGAGTCATTGAAACCGAGTCGACCGAGTCATTACCGATTCGGAGTCATTACCGAGTCA